>JAVJIF010006719.1:0-118136 GCA_038442645.1 Agave tequilana | reverse complement strand
TCTAATACACTCCTCTAGTTCAGAGGCAGTGTAACGATAATGAAACAATCTCTGCGTGATCAAAAGACCACAAACTTTCTCTTGAAAAACTCTCTTACAAAATCCTATAAAATAAAATATAAATTTGAAGCTCAAGAATTTGTAAGTGAGAGTAAAATCAGAAGAGAGATTTTGAGAACCAAAAACTTAAAGTAGATTTTGAAAATAAAAGCACAGAATTGAAACTTGAAAGCTCTTTCTCTGAAACCCCAAAACTTAATTTTTCAAATAGAATTGTTGCTGTGTTGTGATAAACTCAACCCTAATGACCCCTTATATAGGTTTTAGAAAAACAAATTTAGAATAGTTTTACCAGGTTAATAGGAATAAATTGACTCTTAAAATTCAACAAAATACGTTTTAAAAACATGTTAAAAATCAGCCTCCAGAAAATTAGCCATTCTGCCAATCTGGGAGACTGTTGGTCAATTTTGAGCACAGATTACAGGATGAAAACATCAGAACTCAGAAATAAATATATAAGAATAATTTGTAACTCTGTAAGTATTGTTTCTAATTCAACTTAAATCAACGCAATAGAATTTTGGAGTAGAAAGTTATCAATAAATACCGAAAGGTGTCAAATCAGAAACTGTAAACTATTTTCAGAACAAAAACAGACTTCAACCTAATATTTGACATCTTTAACATTTGAATCAGAAAATAATTATTTAATAAGAAATGTAACCTGAAAGTTATCTTTGAAATTCAATTTAAATCATGCTAATTGAATATAATAATAAAACGTTATGATCAGAAATCTAAAAGGGTGTCGAGCAGATCAGCAGAACTAAAACTGGTTAAAATCTAAAATCATACTTTTAAAAAACGTGTATTTTGTGTGTGTGTATTTTTGAGCTTCAAATGTATATTATACTCTTTAACAAACAAACTAAATACAAACTGAAGTTTTCTTGTAGAACTCCTTCTCCAAGTCAACTCGATCCAAACACGATCTAAAGAGTTTGACTCCAACCGAGTGCTAGATGCGATCTTGACACGCGAGCTCTTGAATCTACATGTGTTAGCTCCAAAACTATTTTGTTAAACCTAGACACCTACTAATATCTTGATTAATAACTGAAACTATATAAACACAAGATCATTAGTAAACTATAACTATATGAGTTAATCATCATCAAAGCTAGAGTGATGAGCCTTTGGGCCAACAGCTTCATTCTTGTCATAAAACAGAAATAGATACATATACCATGAGCAGTCATCGATAACAGTGATAAAATATCTCTGATCATTCAAGCATATTTCATAGGGACCGCTAATGTCAGTGTATATGATCTCTAAAATATCAGAACACCTTGCACCTTTTTGATTTTGTTGGTATGCTTTCCTTTTATACAGTCCACACAAGTATCAAAATCAGTAAAATCAAGAGCCTCAGGAACTCCATCATTTACCAATCTTCTAACTCTTTCAATGGAGATATGACCCAATCTCATGTGCCACAATATGGAAGATCTCTCATTTATAACACTGCGCTTAATGCCAACATTACCATGCATAGTCGCAAGGCTATAATAAAGGGAAGGATTTAAATTAAGTCTGAATCACCGATCATCTGAAGTACCATCACTAACAACAACATTATCTTTTAACAAATGAAGGGAAGTACCAACGAAATTAAAACTAAAACCATCGAGTACAAGTCTTGAAGCTAAAGTAAGATTTCTAGAAAAAGATGGAACATAAAAGATTTTTTCAAGGCCTAATACAAAGCCAGATCTAAGAACAAGTATGTAGGTATCAACTGCTTCTACATGTGAACCTCTCTGGTTTCCTGAATAGATAGAGCGTTCACTTTTCGTTGATTTCCTTTGGTTAAAGAAGGCCTGCATGGTATTGAAAATATGAATTGTAGTATCAGAATCAATCCACCAAGTGTTATGAGAAATATGAACCATATTAGATTCGTAACAAACTAAAGAGATGAGCTTACCTTTCTTTTCAAGTCAAGCCTTAAATTTGTGACAACTCTTCTTCATATGTCCTTTCTTCTTACAAAAGAAGTACTTGACAACGCCCTTATTGACCTGATAAAGGGGCGCCTTTGCCTTGCCTTTGTCTTTCTTAGCTGGTTTCTTTTCTTGAGTCATTAAATGAGCACTTTCAATCCTTTCTTGATTCAATCTTCCTTCCTCTTGAACACACATGGCCAAAAGTTCATTTACTGATCACTTTTCCTTGTGTGTGTGTGTTGTAGGAAATCTTGAAAGGTCCATACTCAGACGGAAGAGAGTTAAAGATGAAATGAATCAGAAATGACTCAGACATCTCAATCTCCAATAACCTAAGTTAAGCAGCAATATCCCTCATTTTCATTATGTGCTCACGCACTCCTTTGATGCCATTGAACTTCATGGAACACATCTTTATCAATAGGGTGTTAGCTAATGCCTTATCAGAAGTCTCAAACTGTTCCTCAATAGCTTTGAGATATCCTTTCAATTTAGCACAGTCAGGAATCGAACCACATATGCTTTTCCCAACATAAGACTTAATAAACATCAAACTTAAGCGGACACATCGCTCCCAATGTTCATATGATGTTATCTCAATTTGGGTGCTTGATTTTGTAGGAATTGGTGGCTCATCCACACGAAGTGCTAAATCAAGGTCCAAGCACCCTAATGTAAGGAGAATCTTCTCCTTCCAATCAACATAATTATCACCATTCAGAAAAGGTATGCGAGAAGAATCAAAATGTGAAAAAGATACAGATTGAATTATAAAAATAAATAATGAAGTTTACTAAACATGCAATGAAGCAAAAAATGAAAAAAATTCTCATGTAAATTAATCCAAACAAGAAAAAAAAATCAACACGTCATCATACCCTTTCCGTGGGCATAGATTATGACACGTAATTATTTTTTTTTTAAATGATTACTTTATAATGGGACTAATATTTTATTTTTATATAAAAAATTTTCTAGACCTGTGGCAACTAGAATTTTTTTTTTTAAAACATAATTTACTATCCCATTCTAATTAAACACAAATATAGTAATCACCCTATGGGTTAATCACTATATTTTCATGTTGAATTACAATTATTAATGTCATAAAAGTATGTGACTAAACTTAAAATTTTCTTTATCACTTAACATCATCATAATCAAGAATGCTGTGACAATTATTTAATTAATTAAATGTTACTTTAATATGACATCAAAATTGACTAAAATTAATGCCATATATAAGTAGTGATTCCAAATACTACTTACAAAAGAAGAACTTAATTTATACATACTGTTCATATCGTCAAAAATTCAATTTATCTTAAATAGATAAATATGAAAATTAAATAGCAAATTTATCTCAAATAGATAAATATGTTACTTTAGGATCTCATTACAAACAGCCCCTAAATTGTAATATTACAGTTTCTGAACTGATTCTGTAAATTCTGAATTGCATAAAAGATCCTGAAATTAATTTGGTCTAATACTGTAAATACTAAATTTTTGTAGAACTGCAGAAAAGTCTCTGGATTCAGATTTTTATTTCAGAACAGTCACAACAAGTGAATTGCATTTGCATAAAGACATTCATTGAAAAATTAACAGTAAGTCTAGACTCTAAACAAAATTAAGTTTCTAGTATAATTCTATTTATCAAGGATTTTAATATAAAAAAGAGTCAAAATTCTAACATACTAATGATTAGATTTATCGTTATCCTCCAATAATTAATGAGATAAAATCCAACAAACATTCTATTAGAATATGTTATCCAGTAAAGAGATAATAAACTTTATTTTGCATTATATAAAATTTTCAGTCAACTGCATATGATAACTCTAAACGCATGCAGTCTGTATGGAGTAATAAGCAGAAATAAATAGAATTTATTTTTTTATTATTTTTATTTTATCTCTATTTTATCTTGTCATGCATGTTTAAACATAGAGATAACTTCAACCATGAAAGAAAGAAATTCAAATTCTTTCAATTAAATAAGAGATAAGAATCAAATAAATCAAGACTCTTGTTAAATAATCATGAGCTTAAATTATCTTTTTACAAGATATGTAAGATTGAACTGATTGCTAAACTAGAGATATTGCTCTGATACCAAATGTTAGCAATTTTCAAAATAATAGATCGATTGTATATAAACTTAAGAGTGAAAGGAATAGATCGTACCTCCAGCCATAGCAATCAAATTCAAATTCTTGTTATAATAAAATAAATAACATCAGAATTTGTAGGATTCATTGGCTAATCTATCCAAACTTTATATCTATGAAAAGATAGAATTTCACAGACTTTTTTGTAGACTAGAGACTCTTATCTCTTAAGAATAAAAATTTCTCTTGATCTTGTCTTCTTCCCATCAAATAGGACATATAAAAAAGAGTAAGATGGGTAGTTGTAACTCCATAAATTATGTCTCACATTTTAGGAAAAATAACTGTTAGTGGGTTTTTCTTTTAAACTTCTAGTGGGCCTTAAAACTGAAAAATAGTTATATTTTATCAATAATAAAATAATATCCAACATTAAGATCATTGTATTTTAGCCCAAGAAAATTATAATTAGTAAAAGAACAAATTGAAACAATGAAGAGATCTAGAGAGAGGTGAGAGATTGAAGGAACCTCACACTCTCACACAAATTAAATTAAGAGGCAACTTGGTGGGGGGTCATGACTCATGATCAGAGTGTGGTACCGGCTTCCCCTGCAAGAAAATTAAATGCTTGCTTGTTTTGTGTGTGTGTGTGTGTGTGTGTGTGTGTGAGAGAGAGAGAGAGAGAGAGAGAGAGAGGTGTCCCAACTCAACTCAATGATGCGAGAGAGAGAGAGAGAGAGAGAGAGAGAGAGAGAGAGAGGTGTCCCAACTCAACTCAATGATGCACTTACTGCATCACCTACACAGCTGCAAAAAAACATTCGGAATCTATCCACCCTTCCTTCATTTAATTTTTCCTCTAACTTCTTTCCTTCTATTATTTAATCATTTTCTCAACAAAAAGAGAAAAATAAACAAAAAAAAATCGAGTTGACAACAATATTCACATCCCAATTCATGACCAAATTGTCAACTGATCCATTTGATTATTATCTATAACAGAATGAATGTCATAGTACTTGAGAGATTATGTAATCTAAAGATGTACACGTGTGCAGGATCCCTGTCTCAATTTGGGTATTTCTTCAAGAAACCCAGTTGCTTATTTGAATCTAATCATACTAAAATTTTCCACTCACATCCAGCTAAAAATGCAACGAGTAGAGCACTAAAGCTATATGCAAATTAATTTTATACCATTCCCAAAAAAAAAAACTTGCACACAATTTTGAGAGGATGCGTGCAAGCAGCCAGCACAATTCAAAGGTGATGAGTGTGCATGGAGGCATCAACTGACAGGGACCTCCCAAAAAAAGAAGATAATGGTGGAGGACTAAATAGTGAAGCATGACAAAGTGAGCAGTTTTTCTGATTAGGCCCTAAACAAAATTGTGGTTTGCATTATGAGAGCCATGTATATCTCGCTTGCGGCCCCCTCCCTCTCCTTTCTCCTGCCTCCCTTTATGCAGCTATTGAAGCCATGTAAATAGCCAGAGAGCTACACTTTGAGAGAAAATTGTTAACTCATACAAAGGAAAAGACCCATATGAAAGTTTTTATCCATTCCCCATTAATGGTTTTCTTGCTTGTGTACATTGGTGTTCAATTGTGCAAGGATACATAGCTTCAAAGCTTTCGCGTTTACGCGAAAAAACAAGATTGAGAGAGAGAGAGAGAGAGAGAGAGAGAGAGAGAGAGAGAGTAGTGTTGAGATCGAAAGGGAAGGTATTGGCGCGTCTCAATTTAAGGACATGGTTGGATATCTGAAAACGGCCATGTAATTTGATTGAGCCGCGTCAATATCTCCCTTTACACACCTCAAAACACTTATTAATCATCAACAGGTATTCATCTTCCTCGATCTTCTTTGTGTTAAATTTATGACTATTTTGCTTAATTTCTTGATAGTGTTGTTCTTGGCAAGAAATTAATTTAGGGTTGTGATGTGAATTTCACATGTTTTTGGACAAAGTAGTATAAATTCCTCAACATAGTTAGCTATAATGATTCTCTCAGGCCAGGCTAAATGATAAAAAGATCATACAGTGTTGCGGTACTTGACCCATATCCATTATTTTGTTTTAAGAAATCATGAGTTGCTTGAGAGATCCTTGCTTTCGTATTTGACTCTTGAGAGAGATGAAGATTTTTTTCTGGCATGCATTGTCTCCTGCTGTTTAATTTATTTTTAGATGCAAACATCATATTTAAAATTTTTTGTTTTGCTATTCTCTCTCTCTGTTTTTTTTTTTTTTTTTTGACTTTTTCCTCCTTCCTTCTCCAACTCCATTAGCAAGCGCGAACCACTTCCCAACTACAAGGGAGAATAGGGCTGGAATGTTCTTTTGAGGTCTTCATTAATTGTTGGAGAGAGAATTGTAATCTGTATTATTTGTGAGCTAAGCGGAAATAGAAGTTGAATGAATTCAATACTGGCTCCTTTTTATTTCATTTGGAGATGGGAGCTGTTTTCTTTTTTTTTTTAAAGGGAGTTTTATGGATAATATTTTATTCTAAGCTAATTAAGCTTCATTGAAGAGTTTCAAAGATCATTGGTTTAGAGGAGTGCGCTCCTAATTAAGATAGTATTGTCTTAATATAGTCAGATTCCACAATGCAGAACTTATAACACTTGCCTCTGTTCTGTGTTATAGGATTCTGCCTTGTTTTCAAGAGGAGAAGATGGTGCAAGAAAATTCAAATAAGTTGGAAAGGAAGATGATTGCTTGGAGAGAAGAAAAGAAGCAGATTAAGAAAATTTAATCAACTTATAATCGACTAACAAAACTACTAGTTGACTAATCAGAAGTACTAATCGACTAGGGCAGATACAGAAGTAGGATACAGAGACGAAGCAGTTTACAATAGTTGACTAATAATTCTATTAGTCGACCAATTGGAGGGACTAGTCGACTAGCCTTCAGGACTAGTCGACTGTACGGAGCGTTTTCTAAAGCAGAATCAGTTTTTTTTTCAGGGCTGGTTTCCTTTTCTGGTGGAGTACGAATAGAACTCAGTTTCTATTCAATGAAGGGTTTGTTTATAAAGATTAAAGGGTTTAGAATTCTTCTAGATCAAGGAGATCAACTCCTAATAGGTTCGATCAAGATTCTTCAAGTATCCAATGGTCAAGATCATTTCATAGTCCAAATAGGAGTTGTTTTGTAAAATCTTATAAATAAAGGCTAAACCCAGATTGATCTCAAGCTAAACTGAAATATAATCTCAAGGAGAAAAAGGTGGAGAACACCAAGGAGATCAGAAGGAAGTCAAGAAAGAGAGGAGCAAGGTGAGAGTGCATAGAGATAAGGTAATACTCTTATAATTTAGGTCTAAATTAAGGAGAAAGGTGAATACTCTTGTTGCATCAAGAGGAAGGTTATATATCTTTGTGTCAAGTTATTAATAAAGCTCTCTCAAGTTCTCTCCCCGTGAACGTAGGCCAAGTTTGGCTGACCACGTTAAATTTTCGTGTTCTTTCTTATTGCTCTTTTGTTTAGGTATTACTAGCTTCCATTACAATAGTTTTCTTTTGCAAGTACTGATCATATTGTCAAATTTCGCAAACATCAATCTTGAAGTAACAATTAGTGTTGATAGCGCCGATTTGTTACAACAATTAATATCATAGCAAATTAACTTCACATCAATTGGTATCAAAGCTAAAGGTTGACAAAGGGCGATATGTCAAAGATAGAAAGTTTTACGATAAAGTTTGAGGTCGAGAAGTTCAATGGTAAGAAAACTTCAGTTTATGATAAAAGAGGGTGAAGGAGCTGTAGGTGCAATAGGGTTTTCACAAAACCTTGCAGGGAAGTCAGGAAAACCTGCAGGTAAGTCAGAGGAGGATTAGAAGGAGATGGATCTAAAGGCGGCAAGTACGATCCAACTAATCCAACTATGTCTCGCAGATAGGTGATATGCAACGTGATAGAGAAAGAAACAACTCCAGGATTGTGGTCAAGGTTAGAAATATTGTATATAATGAAAAGTCTCTCCAACAAGCTGTATCTCAAGAAACAATTATATAGGCTATGTATGAATGAAGGGACAATGGTGTTGAAGCATTTAAACTTCTTCAACAAAATTATCAGCGAGCTTCTAGCTATTGATGTCAAGATCGACGAGGAGGACAAGGCGTTGATACTTCTCAGTTTGCTTTCACAGTCATATGATCACATCGTCACCACCATGCTCTTCGTTAAGGAAACTTCCATCTTGGAGGAGGTCACGTCAACTTTCTTATCTAATGAGATTAGGAAAAGGCCAAATCAAGAAGAGCAGACATGATCGAGTTTGGAGGTCACGGGAATGAAAGAAAGAGAAGAAGGAAAGAAAGGTCCGGGCTCGACAAAGACGTATCACTTTTGTCACAGAAAAGGCTATTGGAAGAACGATTATAAGCATCGGAAAGAGTGGTTGAAGAAAAAGGGGCAAACTGTGGAGACAGACGTATCATTGAGCAGTGTAGAGGACAATGAAGTATTAATGATTTCCTACAAAGATAACACTTCTCAAGATAAAAGCTGGATGTTTGTTTCGAGTTGTACAGTTCATATATGTTCCCAAAAAGAGTTGTTCAACTCCTTGGTTACAGAGGAGGAAGGGACTATCAAAATGGTGGATGGCTCGGCTTGCAAGGTCATCGGCACTGAGACAGTTAAGGTTACAAAAAGAGATGAGATGGTGCGTGCTCTGTAGGCGGTCCAATCTGTCTCGGAGGCACGCTACAATCTAATATCCGTATGGGTGCTCGACAAAGAAAGATGTCAGATCCAAGTGCAATAAGGCGCCATCACAGTTAACCAAGGAGACATGGTAATCTTGGAAGAAGAGAAGTGTGAAGGGTTATAAAAGCTGAAGGAAGGAAACTCAGTTCAAGGTGAACTTACAGGGATAAGCTTGAAAGGAAGCTCATCGCGAGGTGGAGCTTCAAGGAAGACTGCAACGGGATGTGAACCGGGTCAAAATATTACGGAAAGGAGAAATGGTGCATCTGGGCAAGGCTCGAGATAGCCCAAGCCATGGCGGTAAATCAGCAGAGGCTCCATGGAGAGGGTAAGAGTTAAAAACTTCACGGCACGGTTACAACTAAGAAAACAACCAAGGTATTAAATCAAATATTAAGATGTTTTACTAAAGGCTTGAAAAAGCAAGACAAGGTAGAGATTGCTAGAACTTTATCTTATTTTCAAAAGGAGATAATAGTGCAAGAAGATTCAAATAAGTTGGAGAAGAAGATGATTGCTTGGAGAGAAGAAAAGAAGAAGATCAAGGAAAATTAGTCAACTTATAGTCGACTAATCAGAAGTACTAGCCGACTAAGACAGATACAGAAATAGAATATAGAGAGAAAGCAGTTTACAGTAGTCGACTAATAAGTTTATTAGTCGACTAATTGGAGCGACTAGTCAACTAGCCTTCAGGACTAGTCGACTATACAAGACATTTTCTGAAGCAGAATCAATTTTCTTTTCAGCCGCTGGTTTTCTTTTCTGGTAGAGTACGAATAGCACTCAGTTTCTATTCAATGAAGGATTTGTTTATAAAGATTAAAGGGTTCAGAATTCTTCTAGATCAAGAAACAGGATTGATCAAGATTCTTCAAGCATCCAATAGCCAAGATCATCTCATAGTCCAAATAGGAATTGTTTTGTAAAATCTTATGAATAAAGGTTATTACCCAGCATTGATCTCAAGCTAAACTGAAATCTAATCTCAAGAGAAAAATGTAGAGAATACTAAGGAGATCAGAATTAACCCAAGAAAGAGAGGAGAAAGGTGAAGGCGCATAGAGATAAAGTAATACTCTTATAATCTAGGTCTAAATTAAAGAAGAAGGTAAATACTCTTGTTGCATCAAGAGGAAGGCTCTTTGTATCAAGTTATTAATAAAGCTCTCTCAAGTTCTCTCCCCTTGGACGTAGGTCAAATTTGGGCTGAACCACGTTAAATCCTCGTGTTCTATCTTATTATTCTTTTGTCTAGGTATTACTAGTTTGTTTTACAATAATTTTCTTTTGCAAGTGCTGATCATATTGTCAAGTTCCGCAAGCATCGATCTTGAGAGTAATAATTGGTGTTCATAGCGCCGATTACAACAATTAATATCATAGCATATTAATTTCGCATTACTGTGATCCCTCTCAAAAACATGCTTCCATGGCTTGATATGCTTTATCTCAACGTTTGAATGTGGAGACCTTTTTCTTTTCCCTTGTTAAGCTTAATTCGATATTAGTCCTTCACAAACTCGATATTTTGAGAAGTTTTCTTATATTATTAGACCCTTCTTCCGGGGAGGACCCCCATATAGCCTCCGCCCACACTAAATTTTATAAAATAATAAAATAATATATAGTTTGTAATTTTTTTGTATATAATCTCTTCTTTTTAGATTATTTTCACTAACATAATGATATTTTTGAGCTCTAACTCAAGTGGTAACTTATAAATCTAAGTCATTGGAGATCATAAGTTCAAGTTTTAATGGGTGTAACATTATTTTTTTATTTTTCTCTCTCTTTTCTTATTATATTTACGTCCACACTGAAATTCTTATTACATTTACGTCCACATTGAAAAAACATCATATATCCGCCACTGCCCTTCTTTATTATCTTTTGTGTAGGATTAATATGCGGATCATGGTGCGTCTCTAACATGAACATTAAGCTTGTGAGAGACTAACATCAAATTGAGTTAATTGACAGGGCTCTTTGCTCTTTTTTCCTTTCGTGTTTGTTTGTGGGCACATGCATGTGCGAGTCTGTTAGTGGTGATAGTTAGAATGTTAGGAGTTGTTCAGAGGGATGTGTTTGATTTGAATAACACTAATTTGGCCAGTGAACCATGCTCTCTAATTAGTATAGGGAAAAAAAAGGAAAAATGAACACAATTCTATGAGTTCATGTTATGCACAATGTTTGTCATGTTTCACAGACAAAGTCTGAGTGTCACTGCTGCTATAGTTTCTAATTTTTTTGCCCAAACTTTGTGGGCACTGACAGTTCAGAGTTTGTAGGTGTTCTTAGAACTTCTCAAGTGGTAATGATGTTTTTTTTTTAATTTATTTATAAATTTAAACAGTAAATCTTTGAAGTCGCTATCACCTCGTTAATAAGTTTTTAATGAAAACAACTTAAGAAAAACAACATCAAAAGAGTACAAATCCTCTCGAGCCTAATAGCTCCGCTCGCACACGCAGGCGCAAAGAGAGAGAGAAGAAAATTACATGAAAGATAAAACTACATGCACTAGAGCAACGGACCCACCCTGACACAAACTGGCACAAATGATGGTGTGCTTAATGCATTGACATAGTGTGTTTGTTGGGTTCTCTTTTTCCCTTGATTTTAAGAAGATTATAGTAAGAAGGGTGACAGTTTAAATCGACATGAGGGGAGGTGGGAGTTGAAAAAAAAAAAAAAAAATCATTAGTTGAAAGAGAAGTCATTAAAAAATATTCTTTTCTGATCAAGAATGAGCTTTTGCTCACAATAATTTTAAGATTGTAGTGATGTGTGCCAAGAAAAAAGAGAAAAAAAAGAAGAGAAGAAGAAGAAGAAAGAAAGAAAGAAAAGGAAGAAGAAAGAAAAAAAGAAAAGGAAGAAGAAAGAAAAAAGAAAAAAAATTGCAGATCTCTTATGAAACGGGCTTGTCTGCAGTGGGCTCTATAGGCGGGCCCATATTTGTGGCCTTCCTCCCTGTTGTGGGCTTGCTGCTTGACTTCTTGATCTTTCTATGGTTTTAAAGTTTTATCCGTTCATCAAAAGAAATTGAAAAAAAAAAAATAGCAAAAAATGTAACTCCAATCTTCATATGTTCCCTTTAGGTCAAGATATGAAACAAAAACAATAATAATTTAGACTCGCTCAGTTTCCAATGTTTTACAATATATTATCACTTATATGTGTTAACTTATCATCAATACCAAATTTCATAAAATTTAGAAAAGAAAAGGCTAAATATATTAATTTTTTTATCATCCCCCTGCATTCAAAGTTTCGAAGTTGCTCAACTATCTTCAAGTTAAACCTTTTAGAGCATTTTCATGTATAATTGAGCCACATCAATTTTGCAGTACAGGTAATTTCCATGGTTGCAAACATGAACCAGCCTTCCAATCAAAATTCAAATTCAACAGCATCTTGCTCGTAAGCTATGAATCAAGGGGGAGAGAATGAAGGCAGGCTTGAATGGAACCTTGTTAAAGATGGTCGAGAAGCGAGATGGCAGCTGACAACAAAACATTGGCAGAAAAACAGTGAAAATATTCAGAAAAATGATGTTAGTGTTTCTCACCTTGAATAGCTCATCAGAAAAAAAAATATATATGCTGAGTTATAATTTTTTCACAAAATTCATTTGCGATCACTTGCAGCTACTTCACCATCACCATCACCATCATAAGTGAAATTCAATCATTTTTTGCATTACCTTTCCGTTAGATCTTTCAAAAGATCTTCAAACATTTCCCCGCGGTCAAATAACAAGATTCTTGTTTCTAGCTGAGACTAGTTTCAGAAAATCAACCCATGAAGCAATCCAGGAGAAAATCCAGTGCAAGAAGACCTGAAACCCTGCAATTATACAACTCTCAGAACAAAACATGCAAAATTCAAATTATGGCATTCTGTCAGAGTCTGCTGCAATATTATTCAGGACATACTACATTGCCAACGCCACGAAAATTCACATGAAGTGATTGCTGCAAACTTCAGATGAGAGCTTGCACCAACAAACACTGAAAATGTGCTGTTTTCATCAGCTGAAGAACTCTGTATCAGCTTCTAGAGCATCAAAAAGTATCAGAATGAAATTCGGTGCTTGTGAATTGCACCTGTATGCTGGCTATAATAGGCAAGAAAAGTCTACAAATCAAAATTATTTGGATAAAATCTTCACATATACAAGGTCTCTTTTCTCTTTTCTGCTTTTAAGTTTATGATCCACAAGCAAAAGGGTATAAAGGAAAATAGCAGGTCTGCTCTCCCACCCATTCATGGCTCTATATCGAGAGCGGTTCATCACAGTTTTCAGAACTTTGAGCTAGTTTGAGGGTGAAGAGAAATCTAATGATCTAAAATGATTCTCCTTTTTGGAGCATATCGAACTAAGTATCCTTGCTCCTGACCAGGACTGAAATCTAACTGCTACTCCCTGCAAGATATTTCCACAGAAGGTGTTTATAGGAATATGTCCATTGGAAAGGAACCGAGGACTCGAAGAAATGTCGCGTATTCCTGGACAAAAAAAAGAAAAACCACTTTTAGAACTGTAGTTTATTTAAGACCAGATATCCAACCAAATCAAACAGATACACATACTAGAAAGAAAACATATTTAGTTCTGTACACTGTACAAATTTTTGTATCATTGGTTTTGAATAAGCAATAATTGATTGGATAAAAAAATAGAAGGAACAGACAATTAGGAGCAGATAAACCACAATGAAAACATGCACAAAGATACACATACAGAAAGGCTCAGCAAAAGAATTTCCGATATGAATTTGATATTCCTCATGTAACATGAATTTCTGATATGAAGGTCGAACATTCTTTCTTTTTAACTCTTTATTCAACAAATAATTTTCCACCAAGCTCTTGTGGAAACAGTATCTAGTGCTCAGCAAAAGAATGCTTCCTGATCATCTGGAAAGAAAACTAAACAACAAGACATAACTTATCCTCAAAAATCAGAGGAGAGTTTGGTTCACAACACTGCATCTGAAATTCCTTTGGAAGCCTCTTTCATATCATTCAATTTTCAAATTAACAAGCTTTCAGAACTATGAAGCATGGACACTTCTGTTGTGAAGCCATGTCAGACATTACACTTCTTGATGTGTCATTAGCATTCTATGTATATATTTTTTTTTACAGAATTTCTTGTGTGTCAATGGGTCATTTTCTGTTTTGTCGTGCCCGATCAGCATGTCCTGCTTCTTAGAGCCCCAAACAATAATGCTTGCTATCATTTGTTTTTTGTTTCATAAGGACTCCCAAATCGTTCTCGCTATTGACTTATCCCTTGAATTGGGTCAGTTAACTCTTTCCTTTGACCCATTCTTTCTTCTAACTCTTGATTCACAAGCCATTGGCAAGCGAGATCTTGAAGGAACACCATCTGGCTGAGTTACTAATATTCTTGATTGTCAAGAGATAAACAAAACAACAACGAGACTTGCAGCTCATCATTAAACATAAATTCTATCGAGTCTTCTATCTCCAACACAGAAAAACCATTCTTCTTCCTATTCCATAGAAACTGGTCTACCTATCATAGAACCCTCTTAACCTGATTGTTCTCCATCAAACTCTAACCCTCCATGCCTACAACATGGTTAAACAAATGCCAGAACTGTACTTCTTGATGCCTCTAGATTCAGCTACTCTTGTAGGTCATGCGGCTCTTGTCAACTGTAATATCCCTAATTAATAATACCGCATTTTTATTTTCTAAATATTTATTAATTTTGCTATACTTCTATTGTTCTTATTATTATCAGTTAAATTGATTCATGACTTATTACTTAATGTTATTATTAAATATACAAACTGTTTTGGAGTATTAATAAGTAATTTGGCTTTATATATTTACCATTATTACTTGTTAGCATTTTTAAGTACTAACTAGTATTTTGCCTATTACTATGGTTATTATTTATTGTCATTTTTATTATTATTGGTGTCATTATATTAATATTGTTATTAGTATTTGGTAGTAATTATTATCCTTAGTTGAGATTAATTATTATTATTATTATCTATTATTATATCATGTATCCTATGTTTGTTGTTGTTAATTAATTATTATTGACATTATTATTAATTACCATGTTTAGTAATTAAGTGTTATTATTATTTCATTATGATTATTACTTATTATTATAATTGTTAGTGTTATCATTATTATTGACATATTTTTGTTATTATTATAGTTATGGTTACTTACTAATACTATTATAAATACTATTATTATTAGTAATTATTATTGTGTTAGTATTATCATTCATTAACATTATAATTATTGTTGTTGTTACTATTATTATTATGTAGTATTATTTACATTATTATCTCTTTCTAATCTTCTCAGCCTATAACCCCACTACCCTTTAAACCGATATTTTTATCCTGACCCGAAACCCAATAACCCATCAAACACTTCTCTATATAATTATCTCCTAATCAACTTAACCTAAACCTAGGATTAACCCTAATCCTTCTTTTCCCCTCAGAAGGCAGTTGTCATCATCATCTCCACCTTCTCCTTGTCGAGCCCCTCCCTCCGGTCCCCTCCTCGGCCTCTGTCGACGCGCTGAAGCCCTTGTCGTGACACCCCCACAACTGAGCCTCTTTCACCCCATAAATTTGAGGTATGATGAAATCTGTGCTTCAGTGATTTGAATTTGGGTCCCATCACTATTATCTGATCTTCAGTTGACAAAAAGAGAGCTCAGATGTCAACTGAATATCAGTTAATAGTGATGAAATCCAAATTCAAATCATTGAAGCACAGATTTTATCATAGCTCAAATTTGTGGGGGTGAGAGAGGCTCGGCTGTGAGGGGTGGTCACGGCAAGGGCTTCGGCGCGCCGACGGAGGCCGAGGAGGGGAGAACCCGGAGGGAGGGGCTCGGCAAGGAGAAGGTGGAGATGGGGATGACGGTTGCCTTCTGAGGGGAAAAGGAAGGATTAGAGTAATCCTAGGTTTAAGTTAAGTTGATTAGGAGATGATTATATAGAAAAGTGTTTGATAGGTTATTGGGTTGTGGGTCAGGATAGAGAATATGGGTCTAAAGGGTAGTGGGATCATAGGCTAAGAAGATTAGAAAGAGACAATAATGATACAAAATACTACATAATAATAATAGTAACAACAACAATAATTATAATATTAATGAATGATAATACTAATACTAACAATAATAGTATTTATAATAGTATTAGTAAGTAACCATAACTATAATAATAACAAAAATATGTCAATAATAATGATAACATTAACAATTATAATAATAAGTAATAATCATAATGAAATAATAATAACAGTTAATTCTAAACATGGTAATTAATAATAATATCAATAATAATTAATTAACAACAACAAACATAGGATACAAGATATAATAATGAATAAAAATAATAACTAATCTCAAATAAGAATAATAATTACTACCAAACACTAATAACAATATTAATAATAATAACACATAATAATAAAAATGACAATAAATAATAACCATAGTAATAGGCTAAATACTAGTTAGTACTTAAAAATGCTAACAAGTAATAATGATAAATATATAAAGCCAAATTACTTATTAATACTCCAAAACAATTTGTATATTTAATAATAACAATAAGTAATAAGTCTTAAATCAATTTAACTTATAATTATAAGAACAATAGAAAGATAGCAAAATTAATAAATATTTAGAAAATTAAAAATACGGTATTATTAACTAGGGATATTACATTCTACCTACCTTATAAAAAACTCGTCCCCAAAATTTCAATAAGGTAGGGAATTATAAAAATCAAGTTAAAGGAGATGACAGTTTTTACGTCGCTTCTCTCTGCAATATGGGTCCACCATGCTTTCGCTGCGCGCTCTGATATCTGCTACCAGTTTCAACATAGAGTGATAAAGCTCAGGAGACAAAATTAGAGAAAATAAAATTGGGAAGACGAATAAGAATCAGAATGGAACCCAGGTTACTCCAGAAGAAGAGTTGTATCAGGAATATCAAAAGATCAAGAGATAGATGAATTTCCAAAAGAAAGGATGATTAATTTCCAAGTAGACTGAATCATCTTGTGAATATTATATGTATATTGCAATGTAACTATAACATGTTTCAGGTCACTGGTAAAAATAGGCCCTTTTTATTTCAAACCTGGCTCTGATATCAAGAAAACCATGTCACGTCCCGCTTTCCAAAAGTATGTAGAATAGGAGTCGCGACAAGAGTCCGAGACGTATATACGCGAGGAAAATACCCCACGCATACACGTTAAGCCTAAAATAATCCGAACAAACTATAAAGTCTGCTATCATAAATCAATATCACTGTAATACTACATATAATATCTGCACATGATCTAAGATGAAATAATAAAGAATTGGCAACTGGATGCGATATAGAGAGCAGGTAATAACATGAATAAAAGAGAAGCAAGAATACCAGAATATAGACTCCAGCTCCTCACAGCATATACGATCTCAACGAAACCTGATCAAAGAATAAAATGTTCAATATTTAGACATGCAAATTTAGGGTCTTCAGAAAGCGACTTAATGAGTATGTAAGAAAAAGGGAAAGTGCTAGTGCATATAAACAGTGTGTACATAATGATAAACAGTATTAAAATAAGACAGATATAACATATGAAATATGAACAAAGAGCAATAAAGTCAGTCAATATAGAAATTAAATGTCAAATCAGGTCAGGTCTCTATCACAGTTTATATATCTATATCATGTGGGAAGAATAAGTATATTAGAGTCCAATGTACAATCAGATGTCTATTATAAAATGTATATATCTATGTTTAGTCTGTAATATCAATATCTGATTTCAGTTTTATTATCAATTGTGTCAGCGAACACCAATTGCCACCTGTAATAGACACAATCCATACTATGATTTTCACATATGTCATTCAGGATCCTAAGTTATTGAAACTGATTGGTTGGAGACATTGTTAATGCTTTGGGTGGGTCACGTACATACCCGGAACCACGGCCCAGATGCCTGAAGCTGAACCTGGCCCTACCGTCAGGTAGTCAGTAACAGTACTCACAATATCACTGTGAAACAATACTCACAGTGACATTGTGGAACAATAAACAGATGGGATGTCAGTCATCCCCGGAACCCTGCAGTGGAGCCGTAAGTCGGCTGCGCAACCTGTATCCTAGGTCCACCCAAAATACAGACGTTGTCTTTTCCATTAATTTCTCCAATTCCAGTATAAGTTGTCCATTTATATTATTATTTAATTCATTGAAACAATCAAGATCATGTTACTTAGAATACAGAGACGATACAGAGACAGTAACAGTACAGCAATAACAGTCAACAGTAATCGTATACACGTTACTGTTACTGTTCACTTTTATTGTTATTGTTCACCGTGTATACGATTATTGTTGATTGTTATACTGTATTGTTACTGTCTCTGTATCGTCCCGATATTCTAAGTAGCATGATCTTGATTATTTAACTGAATTAAATAATAATATAAATGGACAACTTACACTGAAATTGGAGAAATTGATGGAGGAGACAGCGTCTGTATTTTGGGTGGACCTAGGATACAGGTTGCACAGCCGACTTACGATTCCACTGCAAGGTTCTAGGGGATGACTGACATCCCATCTGTTTATTGTTCTATAGTGTCACTGTGAGTATTGTTCCACAGTGATACTGTGAGTACTGTTACTGACTACCTGGCAGTAGGGCATGGTTCAGAGCCAGGCATCTGGGCCGTGGTCCCGGGTATGTATCGGACCCACCTAAAGTATGGATAATGTCTCCAATCAATTAGTTTCAATAACTTAGGACCCTGATTGACATGTGTGATAGGCGTAGTATGGGATGCGTCTATTACAGGTGACAATTGGTTTCGCTGACATAATTGATAACAAAACTGAAATCTTATATTGATATTACAGACTAAACGTAGATATATACATGTTATAATAGACACCTGATTGTACATTAGACCCTAGCATGACTTATTCTTCCCACATGATATAGATATATAGACTGTGATAGACACCTGATTTGATTTGACATTTGATTTCTGTATTGACTGACTTTATTGCTCTATATTCATATTTCATATGTTATATCTGTCTTATTCTAGTACTATTTATCATTATGTACACACTGTTTATATGCACGAACACTTTCCCTCTTTCTTACATACTCATTAGGTCGCTTTCTGACGACTCTAGATTTACAAGTCCAGATATTGGACATTTTACTCTTTGATCAGGTTTCGTTGAGATCGTACATGCTGCGAGGAGCTGGAGTCTATTTCTACTTTTTCTTGTATTTTTCTTCTCTTTTATTTATGTTATTTTCTGATTCTCTCTATATCGCATCCAGTTGCCATTTCTTTATTATTTCATCTGAGACCATGTGTAGATATTATATGTAGTATTGTAGCGAAATTGATTTATGATAGTAGATTTTATACCTTGTTCGGGTTACTTTGGGCTTAACGTGTATACGTGGGGTATTTTTCTCACGTATATACGTCGCCGACTCTCGTCGCGACTCCGATTCCACGTATTATTGGGAAGCGGGGCGTGACATCAACCTGAAACTATCTCAGAAAATGCAGAAGCCTATTCCAAGGTGTTTTCTATTCGTTCCAAGTCTTGTCTAATTTTTCTGACATCACATTTTCCCAACTTCCCCTTGACTTTTTTGGGGCTACCCTTCCCTTTGATGTCTTTCATTTGATTGTTTATTAGAATCAATAAGGATAGCACCCACTGTTACCAACAAGGCAACAACCCTTGGCAGACATATAAATATTCAAAACTGAATAAATTATAACATGAATTATTTTTTTTCTATAAGTACAAAAGAGTAAAATAGCTAATTAAATAGTAAAATCTTCCCATTGGTTTGCCAATTGCTTATCGATTAGCACATTTTATTGTAAATTAGTTTCAGAAGCTTCTTTTTTTCTTGAGGAAAACAGTCCATTCTAATTTGTCTTACAGAATAAATACGCTTACCTGTAGGTGGGCCAAAGCACTTTGTGCACGAGGTTCTGCCATGGATGCTTCAAAATCAATATAGAACAGATAGTCGAAATACCTAGAGTCAAGAAAAGTCGACAAACTTTATGGGATAATATAACAAAGAAAAGATGCTATATCTTTTCTATATTTCTATGGTTTTCTACAGTGATATTAGCACTTTGGCATCCTTTCTAAGATTAGAAGATTTATGAAGATTTACAAGAAAAAATAACTCTTACTTTGCAGTCCCATGGTTTAAGTCATCAACAACTCTCAAGCGGTGTTTCCTCTGAGGTCGGCTTTCAATCTGCACTAGCACAAGAAACTGATCAATTACATCCAAAATACTAATGTAATTACAGAAAATCTGAAGCATAATACTAACTGACGTTAGATACCTTTGTCAAATTTATGTTCCTCAAAGAAAAGACTGACAAGGCCTTAAATATAACTCCGGGACCTTCTTCCAGAGTGAAAACAATGCTAGTCTTTGAAAGGGGGCAAAAAAAGATTCTCTCTCAGATTGATATATAGGTTCCTATAAACAGAGAGCATACAACATTATTACCTTAAACGGTCTGTCTGTTCTTGGAATTATAGGTTCCCTAGAAAGTATCAGAAAACGGGTAATGGTGTTGGGATCGTCCTGCCATGATCATTATTGCATATCAAATTAAGAACAAGGACCTGAAGATAACTAAATTTACTGATTTACGCATATTCCTAGTTAATGAAACAGAATATAGAAATATAACTCAGAATCTCATCAAAGAAGTTTGAACTATTAAACTGAATTTAGTAGAAGTAAATACACTGATTTTTAATTAGTAGAACGCAAGCTAAATTTATGAACTGGAAGAATCAAGCTCTGCCTGCTTTAACCACTTTCTTTCATATACTTTGACTTCCCTTAGTCCATACTGTGGATGCTTCAAAATTGTGACACATTAGGTGAATAATCGTTTTGTGAAAATAAGAAAGATAAATGAATTGTCTTTAGTGAATAAACTAAGCATATGAGATTGATGTTTATAACATTTTCCATTTCTATGGAAATTATTTTGCCCCTTCCTTGCTTCTGAGTTGGATGTTGACCTCCTTTATGTTCCCATAAGACAGTGTTTTGCTTTTTAGATATAGTAGATGCAGTTTTTGCCAAAGTTTACATGGCTCTTCCAGGGTATTTGCCAAAGTACATAAAATTCAAATGAACCCACAATCTTACGATGAAGAAGAAGAAGGGATACAAGT
Source organism: Agave tequilana (assembly GCA_038442645.1). Taxonomy (NCBI): domain Eukaryota; kingdom Viridiplantae; phylum Streptophyta; class Magnoliopsida; order Asparagales; family Asparagaceae; genus Agave; species Agave tequilana. The sequence continues at coordinate 96,984 of JAVJIF010006719.1, read as the reverse complement.
ACAAAATGCTCATACATGAAGCTCAAAATCTCTACTTGTTGCAAACCCCCTGGTAGAGATTTCTTAAATTTACAAAGCTAAATCTTTATTGACTCTTAAGAACTGTTAGAATAGTTATTGGGCTATTAGTTATTGAGCTATTGGGCTTCTACCCAATAGACCCATACTCATCACTTTTATTATATATATGTATCGTCTCTCTTTTATTATCAATCAATTCCTCTTTAGGGTTTTCTATTTCTCTACATGGTATCAGAGTAAAGCAAACCCTAACCTTCAAATTCATCATCTTTTTCTCCTTCCACATCTTTCAAGCATTGCCGCCACCTCCACGCTCTCCAATCAGCTCTGCGACCTCTAAAATAGCCTCACCACCTCCAAAACAGCCCGCCACCATCTCCACATCCTCCAACAGCCCCGCCACCGCCTCTTTTTGCTCCAACAGCTGCCGCAACCCTTCAAAGATCAGATTTTTAGATCTGAAAGGGATTCCTTGATGCTCTACGAGACTCCAATGGTGAGATCTGATCTGTCTACTGCTTAAAAATCAGATTTTTACTTTCGATCCGGTTTTTTTGATGATCTACAAGGCTTTTTTGGTGAGATCTGTCATGTCTACTACTTAAAAATCAAATTTTTACATCTGATCTAGCTATTTTGATGCTCTACAAGCCATGTCTGTTGAGATACGATATGTTTACTACTCAAAAATCAGATTTTTTACATCTGATCTGGCTTCTTTGATGCTCTACGAGACTTCTTTAGTGAGATCTACTCTGTTTTCTGCTCAAAAATCAGATTTTTACATCTGATCAGGCTATTTAAAGTTGTCTATGCTACTATCTGGTAACTAAATTACTTATTTCTCTTCATTAATGGTTGTTTACTGCTCCTACTGGCTATCTTTCTAGTGATTCTATAACTGGTTGTAATGTCGGTTGTCTCAAGTACTTCATCCTCTCTTGTTTCTTCATCTTCGTTTTTTGATGATATTGCTCATGTTCTCTCGGATACTGCGTCTGTACCTTCTAGTGCTCCTACTGTTCAGATATCACAGGATGAATATGACAAGTTACGTCAGCTCGAGTTCTATCTGACAGGTCATTCATCAACTCATCCATCCTCTTCAGGTATGAATGCTTATATTGTCTCTCCTCACAGACCTTGAATATTAGATTCATGAGCCTTATCTCACATGACAGGTATTAAGGACAAATTCACCTCTTTACATCTCTCCACTCAATTTTCTTCTGTTAACATTACTGATAGTACATAGTCTTCTGTTCTTAGTAATAGGGGTAGTTCAGACTACTCCATCTTTGAACATTAAAAATGTGTTATATGTTTCAAACTTTCTTATAAGCTTGTTATCCATCAGCCAGTTTACTAAACAATATAACTGCAGTGTAACTTTTTTCCCTTCTTACTGTGTCTTTCAAGACCTGACAACTGAGAGGAGGATTGGTTCAGGTCATGAGAGAGGAGACATGTACTATTTGGATGACGGAGTGTCCCCTACTGGCTTAGTTGTAGGTCAGCCTGATCCTATTCTACTCTGGCACTGGCGTTTGGTCACCCTCATTACAGAAGCTTCGGTCGGTAATTTCTGTTTTCTTTCTCCACACTTGGCTGTGCGTCTTGTGAGATGGGCAAACATCATCGTGTCTCTTTTCCAAGTTAAGTTAATAACTGAAGTAGTTTTAATTTTGAGTTAGTGCATTCTGATGTCTGAGGTCCTAGTCGTATGCCTTCATCCAAAGGTTTTAGATATTTTCTCATCTTTGTTAATAATTTCTCTCATATGACTTAACTTTATTTACTAAAAGAGAGATCTGAAGTTTCTGGTGTCATCGAACTTTTTCATAATGAAATAAAAACTCAATTTTCTACCTCTATCCGTGTGCTTCATACTGACAATGTCCTAAAATATATGAAAAATAATGTCTCTTTTTATTCTAAGAATGAGATTATTCATCAAACATCTTGTTCTCATACGTCCCAACAAAATGGTGTTGTGGAACGCAAACAAAAATATTCTAGATGTTGCTCGAACCCTGATGACTCATATGCATGTTCTGAAGTATTTATGAGTCGATGCAGTGTTAAGCACCTATCATTTGATTAATAGGATGCCCTCCTCAGTTCTTCATGGTAAAATTCCTTTTTCATGTCTATATCCTGGCAAAAGTATTTTCTCAGTTCCTCTGCGTATTTTTGGCTGTACATGCTTTGTTCAGGATTTGTCTCCAGGTCTGAATAAATTATCTCTTAGGTCTATAAAATGTGTCTTTGTTGGGATTCTCAAACTCAAAAATGATATCGATGCTATAGTCCATCAACCAGAAAGTATTTTTTGTCAGCTGATGTCACATTTTTTAGTCAATTTTCTACTTTTCTCCACAAGGTCCAATTACTGAATCGGAGTCGATTTCTCTTTCACCGTCTGTTCCTTTATCTGCACCTGTTGTTGTCTTTGATATCTCTTCGACAGTGTCATTAAAAGATACTACAGCGCCACCTGCACCAAAGTCACCTCGAAAAAAAGATTTCAGATATGTCTACACTCATCGGTAAAAAGTTTCTGCCTCTGAACCGGTTCCGACCACCTCCTCTGCAGTGGAAGGTCCACCTCCTCAGCGTATCTTCCTATGATTTTGATGTTCCTATTACCCTTCGCAAAGGTAAACGGTCTTATACTGATCATCCTATTTCTCATTATGTTTCATATGATCGTCTTACTCCCTCTTTTCACCAGTTTGTCTTGTCTTTGTCCTCTGTATCTTTACCCAGGTCGTATGAGGAGGTTGTATTGATACCTGGCGGGAAGCAGGCTACGGATGAGGAGATGAATGCTCTTATTTCTCGAAAAACTTGAGAGTTAATCTCTGCACCCAAAGATGCTGTTGTTGTGGGTTGTCGATGTGTCTATACCTTGAAGTATCGCCCTGATGGTTCAGTGGATAGGTATAAGGCCAGGCTTATTGCCAAAGGATATACTCAAAATATGGCGTGGACTACTTTGTGACTTTCACCAATTGCTCAATTGAACTTCATTCGAATTCTATTTCTGTTACTGTTAATATGGAGTGACCTTTATTTCAACTAGATGTCAAGAATGCCTTTCTCTATAGGGACTTAAAGGAGCAAGTTTATATGGAGCAACCTCCATGGTATATTGCTCAGGGAGGAGAATACTATCTGTAGACTTAGGAAGGCGATTTATGGACTCAAACAGAGTCCAAGGGCATGGTTTGAGAAGTTCAACATGATTATCTCTGGTATTAGATTTGCTCGTTGTCATTCAAATTACTTAGTGTTTGTTTGCCGTGCTAAGTCTAGCTCAGTGATACTGACTGTGTATGATAATAACATTTTGCTAGCTGTGAGTGACTTTGTGGCCTTAGCAAAAACAAAGGAGTATCTCAAATGACATTTTATGACAAAGGATATAGGAAAGCCAAGATATTTCCTTAGGATTGAAGTTGCTTATCAAAAGCATGGTTTACTTATATCTCAGAGGAAGTATACACTTGATCTCCTTGAGAAAATTGGCATGTTGGGGTGCAAACCTGCTAGCACTCTAATGGAAGCAAATGTGAATTTATGGTACGATAATAGTCATCTACTTGATGACCCTGGACAGTATAGGAGATTGATTGGGAAGATAATCTACTTGACAGTTACTAGGCATGATATAACCTTTGCAGTTGGAGTACTAAGTAGGTTTATGCATCAGCCTAGAGAGATTCATTGAACAGCTGCTCTAAAGATTCTTACCAATATCAAAAACTCTCCTAAAAAAGTTTTGTTGTGTTCGTATTTTTGGCTATTCTGACTCAGGATATGCTGGTGATAAGGGAGATAGGAAGTCCACTACTGGCTACTGCACATTCGTTTGAGGAAATCCGGTGACATTCAGAGCAAGAAACAAGATATTTCTAGGTCCAGAGCAGAGGCTGAGTATAGAGCCATGGCACATACTACTTGTGAAATAATGTGGCTGAAAAATCTGTTATTGAAGTTTGGTTTTAGTCATCTTGGCCCTATGCCTATGTTTTGTGATAATCAGTCTGCTATCTATACGCACAAAATCAAGAGTTCCATAAGAGGACTAAGCATATAGAGGTTGACTGTCATCTAGTCAGAGATGCATGGACCAAAATGGTGGTTTCTCTCCCATTTACTCCATCTTCAAAACAGTTGGCAGATCTACTTACCAAAGCAGCTTCTCCAAAGGTGTTTTCTGTCTTATATAGTAAGCTGGGCATGATTGACATTTATGCTCCAGCTTGAGGGGGAGTGTTAGAATAGTTATTGGGCTATTGGTTATTGAGCTATTAGGCTTCTACCCAATAGACCCATACCCATCACTTTTATTATTATTATTATATATATATGTATTATCTCTCTTTTATTATCAATCAATTCTTTTTTAGGGTTTCTATTTCTCTACAAGAACTACATCTTTATTGTTTATCAACATAACTACAGAGTAGAGATACATAGATACATGAGAACATCTTTCCTTATATAGACCTTACAAGATCAATCCCACTAAAACTATGACTGCATATCTTCTCAGAACTCTAAATATTTCAAATACTGTTTCTATAATATAATATAACTATTATATCTAACATTATCTATCTCAATCCAAACTCAAAAGCTTACTACAAATCTATGATGGCAAGAAACTTTGGTACAGATGCATAGCACCTCACAACAATCTTGTATCACATAATCTGCATACAGATCACTCGCGCATGCAAATGAAAGATAACAGGATGGCAAAATGATTGTCTACGTGTTAAAATAAGCACGTGCACCAATCTAATAGCACTATACAAGCCAAATAGTTAAGTTCTAAATCTCAAAAGTTAGTGAAGGATCATAGTATATAAAATTCTTAGATACACGCGATGCGGCAAGCAGGTGTTATAGACAAAAAGGATCTAACACTTGCTAGCTATGTTGAACGGATACGGCAACATTGAAATGAACACGACATGCAGACACATTATGAATCCTTAAAAATACACATGATGTGTGTGTTCGACACATGTGTCAGACACGTTTTCACGACACGGCTCCCTGATAGTGTGTCCATGCTACATAGCCTGCTAGTACAGTACTACAAATCTAATATTTAAAACTCATGAGCACAAGAAAAATTAGATGAATTATTCTAGAACACTGTGTTAAGTTTCAATTTCTGATCAATAATGATTCTAGCATCCCCAGATCTCAAAAAGAAGAGCAAGTTTCAAAAATAGCAAATAAAGATAGAGTTCAGCCTCTTTTGTACAGATTTATGAAATGGATGAATATTACTCTAAGAAATTTCCCAGCTCCAGTACTATTATTCAAGTGTTTGTGCAAAAAATCTATGATGGTGATATGAAACGGTAGGTGCGTGCCATGCAGGGAATCAGTGATATACTCGAAGTTGCTACGTTTCACCAAACAGAATGATCTTCAGCAGGTAATCAATTCAAAATTAACATTGTCGAACATATGGGTTTTAACAAAGTATTGCATACTTAGTTTAAACATTTTTAATCTCAATTAAATCTAATTACAATATTTATATCATACATGGTAAGTTCTAATCTCAATTTCAATGATAAGCAATCACAAGATTTGCAGAATCACACATCTCACCATATAATGGACAACAGGAAATGATGATAATATTTTAAAGATAAAAAAACTTATGCATAACACAACAAATAATTAAATGTATTTGAAATAAAACTCACATGTAAACAATTTCAGATTTCTTCGTTATCGCTTGTGAAGTCTTCCTTAAATATGTAGTTGTTAAAGATCTCAGAGAACCTTTCTTTAATAATGTCCTGACAAGTGCTCAAGAATGAAAAGATTTGTGAACTGTGAGCTAAATTTTTAGAAAATAGGAAGAATAGGGGTTGGGTCTGTGAATTGAATTACCAAAAAAAACAGGGAGGAAAAAAACAGAGAAAGGATAAGAAACCATTAAGAGGAGACAGTGAAAAGAGAATTCTGGACAAAGAAATTTGCTTCAAAACATTCATTCATCATCCCATTTGCTTCACAGAGGAGTAGAGAGAGGGGAGAGTAGCAGACAAGAGAGGGATTCTTTTCAATTTCATTTCATCTCCAAACAAGATACATGTAATGGCCTATATAGGCATACATCCACAACTTCCCACTACAAGCAATAACTACCCATTACCACACTCATATAACTGCACACAACTACACTTATGACTACCCACTACTACAACTACTTTAGTACACATACACCTAGTACAAATACAAAATACAATATAAATATCAATTACACAAATACAACTGAAAATACAATGAAAATTAAAGTTAAGATATTCTCATCAGATGGTATCTACTATATCTGAACTAATCTTATTAATGAGGTCAAACAATACATGCATATGGAATATATACACACATAGAATGCTGCCGTTAACATCCATCCTTTAATAAAAATGGAATTAAAAATAAATTAATTACCTGAATTTTCTCTTTAAGTACATTGAGCCCATATATTGATGCGGCTCGAGAACTTGCAATTGCCGCAACATCTCTTAATCCGTTAGATGAAACGAACTGATCAAAAGATCAAAGTAGAGAAATAAAACATTACGTTAGTGCAGGACATAAATAGAGAACTGATAATTAATGAATTTCTATTTGTTTTATGAATTACCTGAGCAGCAGCTGCACTATCATCAGCATTCTCCCTAACGGCTTCTAGCTGGCTCAATGCAGTTTCGCATTGAGCAAGTGCCTGCGAGCATTGAGCAGATATTGATGGAAACTGCTGAGATATGGAGGCAACTTTGGTACTATATATGGAAAGAAAAACCAACCAGTGGATGGCTTAAAACACGTTGGAGCTCCTCCTTTCTCACACCAGGCAGAGCCATAAGGCAGTAGTCAACAGGCAGTTGAACTTCACCTATTATGTGCAGCCTATGGCAGAGAAGCAGGTCATAGTTTTGATGAATGCTTCCACTGAACGTATTCTCAATTGGAAGAACTGCTTTATCTACAAGCCAAAGCTCAACAGCCTAAAAGTGAAAAAGAACTAGACTTAAAGGTAGCACAGGTGATAAACGAATGATTATGAGAATCCAATTTTATGTGTAGTTGAACCTTGAATGCAACTTCAAACTGTTCGCATGGAACCGTTTCACACTCTGGGTATGCTTTAAGAGCAGCAGCCTCGCTGAATGCACCAGGTGAACCCTGTGTTAGTAATTGGAACTATTGTAAGAAATAGTGCACAATCTGCTTCATAGACCACCAACATTAGGAAAGAGAAGAATAGCTGAGTAAAGAAACATACCTGATATGCTATGCGCATGATAGAGCCATCATTATAAGTAGAAAAATTAGTAACAGAAAGCGGCTCTGCAATTTATAAAAGTTATTGTCAGTATGAAAGATAATCACTGCCTAAAATCATATGAAACATTTGTATCACAACTCAGTTACATAATTGAAATTTATGGATATTCCCAATAGATCAATGAACTGTATAGAAAGGGCAAAACAATCATATCAAGCATATTTCTGCTTCCTAGAGCAGTTTGAATATAAAATCAAGGTACCAGCATCTTAAAGATATGCATAACCTTTGTGCGCAAAACACAAATCTTTAGATTTTGACATAAACCTAGTTCTTCAAATAAACTTATAAATGAAGCATATTTCAGTTATTGGATGATTTATTTGCGAGAAACAGAAACTTAACTGAGCATCTATGTCAAGTTTTTCCTTTTGACAAGTAAACCATCTTCAGCTTCCTAGTTCTCCATTTATAGCTTCTCTCAAACTTACTAGATGTATGCTCAAAGCATACATTGCTGCTGTTAGATATAATACTACTCTTTAACAGTGGCAATGTTTAAATCAAGTATGATCCGCATAAGGAAGTTCCATTATGAATTGGTACGACCCTGTAATTACACAGAATTTTTAACAAATGTAATGTCCATAACAAGTGCATCTTATCTTCATATTTGTAGAAACTCCATAAATGGCAATGCCACATAAGAGATGGCTAAATTGACGAGTGGACAGACTAAGTATGGATAAACAATTTAATGAGTTTCCTTGAGAGGCAAGAAATCTTGAATAAGATCCGTTAGAAGTATCAATAGATTGGTTTGAGCAGGCAAAATTCATATTTTCTCCAGGAGACATTAAAAAAAGAGCACAACCTAAGATTAAGGAAGATCTCTTACCAGATATGTTGCACGGACACCGACACGCCGACATAGGCACCATATGACATGATACACTAACACACAATGAAGTCTAAAAAGTACTTTGAAAATAGATCGTGTTCGATACGTTTGTCTAACACGTGTGTCCGACACGACAGGTCTCTACATTTCAAGTGTTCGTGTTTCCTAGCTTACCAAGTGTGATAACTAACAGATGCCATAAGGAGGACCGTATAGGTTTATTTAGGGGTTGCTAGTTTGGAAACGGGTTTAGTCTTTAAACAAAAAAACACATCCGAACCCAAGATATCGATCTTGTAAATAGAAACATACAAACATACCATCATGTACAATTTTCTCGCTTCACTCACTCACTATTTAGAGCAAAACCAATTACTTAACTAAATTTAGACATGACCTACCAATGTCACTTCGATAGAGATTGGAGAACAACTATGGCACAATGTAATGGTCTTTGTTAAATACAGCCTACAATAAAAAATAAGGCAAAACAAAGAGAGAAAATATTGGAAAGGCATATGACTGGAATTTCCTATAATATGTGAATCAATGGTGAGACATTGTGTAGAGAAAGGACGTTCTCTATGGAAGAGAGCTCTTGGATGGATATACACAAGTCCTTTGAACGTGAAGGAGAACCAAGTAATGCTACCCAAAAAGAAGAAGAGACAAGGTATGACCATGGTTTCAAATATCGGTCGATTCTGATATATTATCTGTGATATCATATTTGGTTTCGAGGCACCCAATACGATATTACCCGATAATATCGGCCAATATTAGAGTCGATATGGCTGATATTCCCGATATTAATGGATGGCATTGATGGTATTCATACTAAAAACCATTGATTGATACATATACCCAAACCTAGATATCAAACCATGGGTAAAACTATTAATTTCTAATAATGTTAATCATTTAATTGTTAGTTCCCAAAATTTCAAGTGTCCAATAAGCTTTTTTATGCCGATTATTGATAGAACCTCGAAACTTGAATGCCATGGTGAAAAAGAAATAAAAGAGAAAAAAAGAAGGACGAGAGGAGAGGGAGGAGTTTGTGAAAAGTGAAGAAGACAGAGGTGAAGAAAATGAAATTTTCATTCTTCAATATAATGTTAATCACGGAGTCATTGGGGAGCTGATTGACGTTAGATTGAATTTGTTGTTGTTTCTGGGAGGGGTTATGAACTTGATTTAGGAAGTTGTCACTCATAAAACTAACTGTGTTTGTGTTTTTCTTTACATCTGGCATGGTTGAGCTATATGGCATCATTTTGATTAATTTCCTTATGATCATTGGATTTGGATTGGTGTTATTTATATACTTGCATATTCTGAGCTTTTAGCATTTCTTTTGGTTACCCATCACTTTATGTTTTAAATTTGGCATATTCTTGTTATAATATGCGTGTAGTTAATTATTGCAACATGGAACAATTTATCTTATGATATACAATATAATATGATACGCGATACGATATATATGGAAAATGATACATTATATGTATCCTGAGTTGACAACTTAGGTTTCTCCAATCACTAGAAAAACCAATCATACCGCGAAAATCCTTTGTTGCAGACAATCTCTATTTTCAGCCATCTTTCATCTCTTCTAATCATATAGATTAAAGCATGTTATCATGTACAAGAATCTTGAACTGTTTTTAAATCTTTCACATATGCATACTTATGCACAAATACACGCAATTATCTTTTTTCCATTGAAACAAAGTACACAAATAATTCTTAAAAGACGATAAATTAAAATCCATGAAGCTTACAATTTTTTGCTACAATGCTTAGGCATACTTTGCTTAAGGCAAGAACTTATTCTAAGCTTTCAAGTTTTTCAGACATAGGTGTATATTAAATTTTAATGGTGGGATTGTATATATTCTTAATCCTAAATTGATGTTGGAATCTGCAAAGGAAAAAAACACCAAAAGTATCACGGTTGTTGCTTCTTGTTGCGTAAGCTTAAGCTACAAATTAAATATGGTAGGTTCCCTACCCTAACAAGTCATCTACGACCATTGTTTTAAATATCGGCTGATATACCGGTATATCGGCCGAGATACTGGTATTTTATCCAAAACGATACGATAAGTGCAAAAATTTACCGGATATCGTTTTAAACCGATATGGGCCGATATATCAGCCAATATCCGAGATGAAATGTCTGATATATCGGCCGATATAGTTACTTATTTATAATAATTATTATTATTTACTTGAGAGATCGTTTTATTTTATTCTATGTTCATTATGATATTTCAATGATATTTTTATATGATGTTTGAATAATAACTTATTTTTTTAATAATGTCTTGTACGCATTTACTATTGATATATCAACCGGTATTTAGTATCATACGATATATCACCCGGTATCCGGTATATAATTTTGCAGACTGGTATATCACCGACATCCAATATTTAAAACACTGTCTACGACTTATGAAAAGACCTCTCTTTTCGACAATTTTCTTGGCCAGCAATTTGCTCGCTGCAGGCAATGATCGATATTGGGGGGGTCAATCAATATTGGTGGCACTGTGGAACAGATAAGGCACGTGATAGAAAGATAACTTGAAGTGTGTCGCAAGCTACGTGCTCAAATCTTCTGTAAAGTTGCGTCTATGTCCAATCTGGACATAGTCACTTAATGTAGAATCAAAAGCCTTCATGTCGCACTAGAAAGCATGGGCACCGCTCGACATGCCAACAAGCAAAAACTCTAAAATAGTACAGACAGAAAGATATTTAAAAGAAAAGACCGACTGAACTTTGAGATACCAACAAGATTTATAACATCGCTCAATATCAATAATTTGGCCCGTAACGATACTACAAATATGACCTGATATAACCGAAAGGTCCGAAATGATACCCTATATTGTGGATACTACGAGACGACATGACCAATATTACTGATTTTGATACCAGAATCCTTTGACCGATTAGGCCTGTAACAGTACGGATGGATACAGTTTTAAATGTACCAAATCCGGATCCGTTTAATATAACCGGATCAGCTCCATTTACCCGGCGGTTTTATGGGAACGTGGATCCAGACCCAGATCCATTTTGTAAACAGGCTGACCCATTTACCTCGAGCTGGTTAATCAGAAGAACTGGATCTCAAGCAATTTTGTAAGTGGGTTTGACCTCTAACAGAATTTGATTAATTGCATAACCTATTCAAGTTTTTGGCCTTATAATAGATTAATGTTTTCAAATAGTTGCCCAAAAAAAAATAGAAAATATGTTTTCCTCCAAAGACACTCTCAAAGTTTAAAGAAAAACTTCAATTGAATTAAGTTATGAGCGTTCATTGAGATTGAGTGTTGACTTTGAATTGTAGGATCTCATTTCAAAATTCAAGATTAATCAATATCTAGATACAAATACTTATCGATAATTTTTAAGTGGGTCAAATCTTAAAGGGATACAAAACAAGTTTAAGCGGATCCAACCCGTTTATTAAACTATAAACGGATCAGGATCTAGATCGGGTTAATGTTAAAAAAATCCCTTACCAAACCCTCTTTCAAACAGGTCGGATCTGGATTCAGATTCGGGATAGACCCATACCATTAACAGCCCTCCGACCGATACCAATATCAAGATTTCAAACAATGGAGTATCCTCCATATTAATCAATGGTTCCGTGAAATGTTAAACGCATATTATATTTGGTGGGACCCAATTTGTAGTCAATTAAGGGTTTACAAGATTGCTTTGCATGCTACACCATATTTTTGGCACAAGTCTGACTGATAGTTATAATTGAACGCAAGGTTTGTTTCTTGATTGATTAGAGCGTATATAGATGGGGCCACCATTCATTTAGACCCAAGAATTATTATGAGCCAAGGACTGGACCTGTGTGTGTGTGTAGTGAATTCAGTCTTGGCAAAAGACTGAAGCATATTTATGCATTATGTTGCACAAATACTGCAAAAAAGGGGATGTATCTATATCATTGTGTATCTGATATACTTGGATACTCATATATTAATGAAATATTTTAAAAAATTTATACTATATCAAAGATGCATAAGAGATGTATAGAGGACTAAGAATTAAAAATCTAATACATAAATAATGGGTTCACTTACCCTTTTGACTTGTATATGCATTTATATAACTAGTCCACTTTCTTAACAAAGAATTATAACTAATAATGATAACTATTGATCTATTGAACACAAAAGCCTGAGTTTTTGTGTTTTCTCAACCATTATAGCCTTACATATCCATGTCATACATAGGTAACATTAACAAAATCACACACACATATATATTTTATCGATGACTTTGTATTCTGGATTTTCAAGGTATGTGATGGGGGCATCACATCGGTTCCTTTACGTACATATCAGCGTCATCGCCTTCGTGTCACATCGGCACCACTTTAGCTCCGGTTTTGAACCCTAATTGTTTATGAGTCAGTTGATATTATTGGAGGATCGTATAGTCCATATTTTATTTTGCTTGTTAATTTTCATTTGAATCCAATCGAACTTCGTTTGAGTCATTTGAGGAGTCTTGATTAAGTCTAGTTGATCGAGTTTTCTTTTATCTTTGTATTACTTTATTGAGTTGAGTATGTTTAGTATCACATCGGTTATGTGGTGACTCTTCTTTATAAGGGTCTATTTAAGAGGATCGGTTGGATGAATAAAGAGATATTGAATATTTTGGATATAAGCTTTGCTTAAGGTTTTTGATTCAGTCTATTTTTGACTGATTCAACTGGTGGTGAAGTCTAGATATAGGTTGCAACCTGTGATCATACCAAAACCCTAAATTCCCTAATTTGGTATTTGATTTCACATCATTTTGGTATCAGAGCCGAATTTCATGTTTCCCTCCACAAATTCCCCGATTCTCTTCAAAAAAAAAATTATTGTTACAAATTTCGACTGACTTTTCAGTCAAAATTCAAAAGAAAAGGAAAAAAATCTCTAAAATTCATCACGAGACACTGTTCATCATTTTCGTCATCTTTTCCTTTTTCCTCCATCCTTCGCCGGCGACTACCAAGTCCTCTGACGACCTCCAGGCCGATCTAGCGCCATCACCGTCCTTCCATCCTCACTAGAGCCCCATCGGAGTTTGTCGCTTTGCCAGGAACTCACCAGAGTCCCACCACCAACCCGGGTTTGTTTTTAGTAGCTCTCTGAAGACCCTCCGACGCCACCACATCCTCCGCCATCAACGCAGGCAGATCCAACGGCCACCAAGCTCCTTCTCCGGGAATCTCATCACCTCCCTCCGACGACCAAATCTCAGCATCCACGACCAGATCGCCTCCCCTTGTCCCCGTCTTCGTCCTCGACCTCGCCGGAAACATCGCCGAAGCCCGTCCTCTTCTCCACTTCTAGATCGTAGTATCAATTCGGATCTAATTGGCGATTTATGCCCCACCGCCGCCATTAGAGTCTTGTCGGAGCTCCACTGCTGCCCTCGTGCTTTACCATCGATTGCGATGACTTCCAGAAGCTCCACGGACATCTCCTTCGCTTGTCGTCCGCCGGAGCCCTAGACCCAATTCCTCTGCTCAGCTCCGCAGCGATCGAGAGGAAAGAAGACAACTTTGGGTTTGGGTTGAAATATTCTCAACCCGACTTTTAAACCCAATTGGAGTTGGGTTTTGGGCAACCAAGTTCATTCAGCACCCGACCCGACTCAACTGTCCATTAGGTTTGAATTTGGGTTTGGGCGCCAACCGGGTCTCTCAACATCTGACCCGACCCGACCTAGCACAGAGCTCAACTCAGTTGAAAACTGAGTCAACACGACCGAGTTGATCCACTGAGCCAGCACAGTCCAGATTCAATATCAATCTTTCGAAGGTTGTTTCTTTCTCGATTTGCGCCCGATTCGCGCCTTTCTCAAAGCAGCGTGTTTGCAGCTCATAGCACCACTGTCCAGAGTTGTGGTGGGTGAATTCTTTCTCCTCAGTGTAGGTAATTTTGAGGTAATTCCTAACTCACTTAGTTATACTACTTTCTCAATAGTATTAGATACCATGTTGCACCAATTTGATTCATCTTTTATGCTATCGACTTGTCGTTATCCACTATTTATATTTTGAGCAAGTGAATCTGCTAACTTTATTGTGCTACATCTAAGTATTACACTAGAACTATTCCTGATTCTAAGCACAGAATGATTTATTTTGGAACTTAAAACGGTCAATATTATGTAGAATTTCTATTACCCGATCGCTTTAATTAAATTTTTGACACCTATATGGAAATGGGTAGTGGGTACTTACTGTATACCAGAACTGAATTACTTGCTGATTTATTATTTTATTTTGACCATTCAGCATCAGGTTTCATAGTTGATATTTCTTGATCAGTGATAGTTTCATTTAGCATTGTGTCTTAGATCTTGCATCCAGACACCCTGTTGCATGATCACGCATAGTGGAACACAGTATAAACCCCAGGACCCAACTCCTAAAATGGAATCCGCAATGGACAATTTCGCCAAGCTCTTAGAAAAGTTAACCACTCGGATATAGAACGTTGAGCAAGAATTGAGAAATACTAGGAAACGAGAGACTACCGACAATGTTAGTGATAATGGATCTCGTGTTGGACCTCGCCACCCTAGGAATAACGATCAAAATGACTTTGCAGGAGCGAACTTTAAGAATATAAAACTTGAAGCACTCACTTTCGATGGTCAGTTGGATCCCCAAATCTTTCCCGATTGGATTTCTGGCATGGACCATTACTTTGATCGGTATGATATGTCAGACGAGAAAAAGGTTCGATTTGCCAAATGAAATTAGTGGGTTAGCCCAGATAATATTGAATGAATGTTGAAAAACTGATGAGATTCAAACACCAGGAAGATATTCAAACTTAGGATGAGATGAAACTGAAACTACAAGAGAAATACATGCCTGTGTCATACAAACAACGTCTACTTGACCAGTGATAACGTTTGACTCAAGGCAATCGACCAATATCAGAGTACATCAAGAAGTTTGATAAATTTTTAGTGAGACGTGGCTTCGTTCAGGACTTGAGGATGAGCTTTATACGTGAGCTAATTATAAGAGATATCTCTACTCTAGAGCAAGCTATTTAAGTTGTCCAGGAGTTGATCAATTTCAGGCTTCCTCATTCCCTAGACGCACCGACTATAGCGACAAACCCAACAGGACTACTGTTAAATTTCAATCCAATCCATTCCAATCTCAATCTTTTTGGACCTAGTAACTCCACTCCTAAACATGAAGACAAAGGCAAAGGAATGGTAGGTGAGTCCTCTAGATCCATTCAGCAGACTCAATGTTTCAAATGCCGAGGGTATGGTCATGTTTTAGCACAATGTCTGAGTAAGTCAAGGACGTTGATTATTGAAACTCACTCGGACAGTGACCAGGATGATTTAGACGAAATCGTCCATGACCCCGAAGGAGATGCTTGGGAAGATGATCTTGATGTTGATCAAGTCGCCTCCTTGGATTGTGTTTTAAGCATGCATTCACCATCGGTTGACCATGTAGATAAAATTACCTGTCACCTGAATGTGGTGAGGTGCGCCCTGGCTAAAACAAAAGAAAATGACGACTGGCGTAGAACATCAATTTTTCAAACTCTCACTAAAATTGGTGGTAAGAATTGTCAGGTTATCATTGATAGTGGAAGTTGTCAGCATCGTCGTCTTATGTATGATAGCTATAGGGAAATAGAAAACCTTAAAAAGGAATTGATTGATAATAAAGAAGAGACAATACATATATATAATAAAAGAAATGGGTATGAGTCTATTGGGTAGAAGCCCAATAGCTCAATAACCAATAGGCCTATAACTATTTTAACACTCCCTCTCAAGCTGGAGCATAAATGTCAACCATGCCCAGCTTGCTACATAAGATAGAAAACACCTTTAGAGAAGCTGCTTTGATAAGTAAATCTGTCAACTGCTTTGAAAATGGAGTAAACAAGAGAAAAATCACATTTTTGTCCATGTATCTCTGATTAGATGACAGTTAACTTTTAAATGCTTAGTTCTCTCATCAAACTCCTGATTTTGTGCGATATAGATAGTAAACTGATTATCACAAAACATAGACACAGGGCCAAGATGATAAAAACCAAACACTACTAACAAAATTTTCAGTCACATTATTTCACTAGTAGTATATGCTATGGCTCTATACGCAGCCCCTGTACTGGATCTAGAAACCTCTTATTCTTTACTCCATGTCACCAGATTTTCTCTAACGAATGCGCAATAGCTGGTAGTGGACTTCCTATCTCCCTTATCACCAGTATATCCTGAGTAAGAATAGTCAAAAATACGAACATGTTCATGTTTCTTGTACAACAGACCTTTTCCAGGAGAGTATTTGATATATACAAGAATCTTCAGAGCAGCTGTCCAGTGAACCTCTCTAGGCTGATGCATCAACCTACGCACTACTCCAACTGCAAAGGTTGTATCATGTCTAGTAACTGTCAAGTAAATAACTTCCCAATCAATCTCATATACTGTCCAGGATCATCAAATAGATGACCATTATCACATTATAAATTCACATTTGCTTTCATTAGAGTGCTAGCAGGTTTGCACCCCAACATGCCAGTTTCCTCAAGGAGATCAAGTGTATACTTTCTCTAGATAAAAGTAAACCATACTTTTGATAAGCAACTTCAATCTCAAGGAAACATCTTGACTTCCCTATATCCTTCATCACAAAATGTCGTTTGAGATGCTCTTTTGTTTCTTTGCTAAGACCACAAAGTCACTCCCAGTTAGTAAAATGTCATCAACATACACAGCCAGTATCACCAAACCAGACTTAGTACGATGAACAAACACCAAGTGATCTGAATGACAACGAGCAAATTCAATATCAGAGATAACAATGCTGAACTTCTCAAACTATGCCCTTAGATGCTTGTTGAGTCCATATATTGCCTTCCTAAGCTTACATGCAGTATTCTCCTCCTGAACAATATACCCTGGTGGTTGCTCCATATAAACTTGCTTCTTCAAGTCCCCATAGAGAAAGGCATTCTTGACATCTAGTTGAAAGAAAGGCCACTCCATATTAACAGTAACAGAAAACAGAATTCGAATGGAGTTCAGCCGATTAATTGGTGAAAAAGTCTCAAAGTAGTCCATGTTGTAGGTCTAAGTATATGATTTGGCAACAAGCCGGCCTTATACCTATCCACTAAACCATCAGGGCGATACTTCAAGGTATAGACCCATCAACAACACACATCTTTGGGTGCAGAGATCAATGTTCAAAATAACGCGTTACGTAACACGTTATAACGCGTTATGATAACTAACGCAAGGCAAACGTTAGGAAACAGGCGCAAATAACCCAAAAATTCATAACCTGCGTTTTTACCTGGTAACGTACGTTACGTTACGTTATTTTCGTAACGCACAGTAACGTACGTTACAGTGCAAATCCTATTTTTATAAAACCCACCCACCCGATCCCTCTCAAACTCCACCCGAGCCCTCATTCTCGATCTAAGGCACAACAAAATCCCTCCCCAAAAAAATCAGACGACGAAGAAAGAAGAGGAGAAATCCCCCGATCCCTTGTCGTCATCGGTGGTTCCTCGACGTCGGAGGATCCCTCACCGTCTCTCGTCTCGTCCTCGGCGCCTTAAAGAATAATAAATAAGAAGACCTACCTGATTCCTCATCATCGCCGCTGATTCTCCCTCGTCGTCGCTGATTCCTCGGCACCGTCTCAGGTTACTCTCCCCTCTCGAGCTCTCGCCTTATCACTCTTTTTCCTCTCTCCCCTTGATCACTCTCTTGCTTACTCTCTCTCCCATTCTCTCTCTACTCTCTCGCCCTCCCATTCTCTCTCTGATCGAAGGAAGAGAGCAGTGAGAGAGAACGGGAGGGGGGAGAGAGCAGAGAGAGATCAGGAGGGAGGAAGGAAGGGAGGGGGGAGAGCAGAGAGAGATGGGGAAGGGAGAGAGCACAAAGATTATGTGAATTACAGAGAGAGTGATCAGGTGAATTGGGGGAGAGTGATACATTTTAATTTATTTATTATGCTCTTAAATTCAATTCAGAGATAGAACAAAGAAATATCATGCTTGTTATGTTTTTTTGCTAAATTATCATGTTTGTTAGTTGTTATAATTCAATTACCATGCTTGTTGGTTGTTAATTGTTATAATTTATGCTTGTTTGTGTTGATTGAATAGCATGACTAAAAGTTTGGATCCCGCATATGTTATTATGATACTTGCTAAAATTTGTTATGGGACTTGATAAATGTGTTATATATATTTTTAATTTTTTTTAAATTATTATTCTATTTATTAAAATTCTTAAATATAGTATATATATTAAATAAATACTAAATCGCGTAACCTACGTTATGCGTTACGTTATAACCTATCTTAACATAACAAAGGAAAAATGTTATCGTTACGTTATCGTTATTTTGAACATTGGCAGAGATCATCTCCCAAGTTCCTCGAGAAATAAGAGCATTCATCTCCTCATTGATAGTCTGCTTCCAGGCATGTATCAATATAACCTTCTCATACGACGTGGGTAAAGATACAGAGGACAAAGACATGGCAAAATGGCAAAAATAAGGAGTAAGACGATCATATGAAACAAAATGAGAGATAGGATGATCAGTACAAGACCATTTACCTTTGCGGAGGGCAATAGAAACATCAAAATCAGAGGAAGGTATTAACGGCTGAGGAGGTGGATCTTCCACTGGGAAGAGGCGGCCGGAGCCGGTTCAGAGGCAGGAACTTTTTGCCGAAGAGTGTAGACATGTCTGAAATTTTTTTCCAATGTGGCTTTGGTGCAGGTGGTGCTGTAGTGTTTTTTAATGACACTGGCGAAGAGACATCATGGACAACAGCAGGTGCAGGCAAAGAAACAAACAATGAAAGAGAATTAAACTCCCATGCAGTAATTGAACCTTGTGAAGAAAAGTAGAGAACTGATTCAAAAAATGTGACATAAGCTGAAACAAAATACTTTCCGATTGATGAATTATAACACGGGTATCCTTTTTAAGTTCGAGAATATCCAACAAAAACACATTTTATAGACATAGGAGACAATTTATCCAGACCTGGAGACAAATCCTGAACAAAACATGTACAAACAGAAATACGTGAAGGAACTGAGAAGATATTTTTGTCAGGATACAGACATGAAAAAAGAATTTTACCATGAAGAACTGAGAAAGGCAACTTACTAATCAAATGACAGGTGCTTAAAACAACGTCAGCCCACAAATACTTCGGAACATGCATATGAATCATCATGGTTCGAGCAACATCTAGGATGTGTCTGTGTTTGCGTTCCGCAACACCATTCTGTCGGGACATAAGAGAGCAGGAGATTTGATGAATAATCTCATTATTAGAACAAAAAAAAGACACTTCATTTTTATATATTATAGGGCATTATCAATACGAAGCACACGGATAGAGATAGAAAATTAAGTTTTATTTTTAATTATGAAAAAGTTTGATGACACCAGAAACTTCAGACCAGTGTTTTAAAAAACCCATTATGTAACTCGTTATAACTCGTTATATAACGTAACTCCGACCAATCGTTATGTAACAGGTCTAAAAAACACAATATTTGATAACAATGGTTATTTTGCCCGAAACTTACGTTACGTTATGTTATTAACGTAATGCACCGTAACTTACGTTACAGTGCAACTCGACTTTTTATTAAAAAAAACTCATATTCTTCCAGTCTAGGGCAAAAAAAAATCCCCCCAAATTCGCTCGCTCGTCATCCTCTCTGCAACTTTCTCGTCATCTCCTCGTCAGCGCCAAGAAGAAGACGTACCTCTCTCCGATCGACAACAAAAGAAGAAGACCTACCTCTGGTGGTTCTCCCCGCATCATCTCTAAGCGGTGGTTCTCTGTCTCCAAGCACAAGCAAGCGCTCTTTCTTTCTCCAGTCCCCCCATCTCTTTCCCCCTAATCTCTCTCTGCTCTCTCCCCCGATCACTCCTCTCTCTGCTCTTTCTGCTTTCTCTCCCAATCTCTCTACTCTCTCAGAGAGAGATCAAGAGAGAAAGCAGAGAGAGATCGGGAGGGGGAGAGAGCAAAGAGAGATCAGATGGAGAGAGCATATAGAGAGAGATCGGATGGAGAGAGCATAGAGAGATCGAGAGTAAAATATAGGAGAGAGCGAAGAACACTGGGGTATAATTGAATAACATATTATAAATTAAATTATGAATTATAATGAATAGCATGACTAAAAAATTATGAATTATAATTGATATACGAATTATTGTAAATTGAATTATGAATCTTTGTCTACATTAAATAGCATGGCTAAAAGTTATGAATTATAATGAAATATGTGGATCATATTGTTACTTGTGTAGATGGAATTGTAAATTATAACTTGTGAATATGAAAAATTATTGTGATACTAAAAATTATTGTGAGACTTGCTAAAACATGTTATATATTGTTTTGATTTTTTAGATTTTTTAAAATTATTTTCCTATTTATAAAAATTCTTAAATATAGTATATATTTTATTTTATTAAATAAATATTAAATCGTGTAACTTACGTTATGCGTTACGTTATAACCTATGTTAACATAACAGAAGAAAAACGTTATCATTACGTTATCATTATTTTAAACATTGCTTCAGACCTCTCTTTTAGCAAATATAGTCAAGTCATACGAGAGAAATCATCAACAAATATGAGAAAATATCTAAAACCTTTGACTGAAGGCACACGAGTGACACGACTAGGACCCCGAACATCAAAATGAACTAACTTAAATGCAGAAATACTACGGTTATTAACTCGACTCGAAAAAAAACAAGATGATGCTTGTCCATCTCACAAGACGCACAACCAAGTGTAAAGAAAGAAGACTTAATAGAAATTACTGACCGAAACTTTTGCAATGAGGGATGACCCAAACGTCGTGTCAGAGCAGAATCGGATCAAGCTGACCTGCAACTAAGCCAATAGGGGACACTCCATCATCCAAATAGTGCATGCATCCTTTCTCATGACCTGAACCAATCCCCTCCCAGTTGTCAGGTCTTAAAAGACACAGTAAGAAGGAAAAAGGTTACACTGCAATTATATTGTTTGGTAAACTAGCTAATGGATAACAAACTTACAGAAAATTTTAGAACATATAACACATTTTTAAGTTCAAGGATGAAGTAGCCTGAACTACCCCATCACCAAGGACAGAAGATTGTGTACCATCAGCAATGTTAACAGAAGAAATATTAGTAAAAAAAATAAAGAGATGAATTTATCCTTAATACCTGTCATGTGAGATGAGACTCCTGAATCTAATATCTAAGGTCAGTGAGAAGAGGCAATATAAGCATTCATACCTAAAGAGGATGGATGAGTCGATGAATGACCTATCTGATAGAACTAACGCTGAAGTAATTTGTCATACTCGTCTTGTGATATCTGAACAGTAGGAGCACCAGAAGGTGCAGAGGCAGTACCCGTGAGAACATGAGCAGTATCATCAAAGACCAAAGATGGAGAAACAAAAGAGGATGAAGTACTTGAGACAACCGACATCGCAGCCAATTATAAAATCACCAGAAAGATAACCAGTAGCAGCAGTAAACAACCAATAATGAAGAGAAACAAGTAACTTAGTTATCAGAAGTAGCATAGAGAGCCTTAAATCGCCAGATCAGATGTAAAAATCTGAATTTTGAGCAGTAAATAATACAATTTGATGCAAGACCCCTTATTATTTGAAGCTCCATCTACGTTCAGGATCTATCCTTCAAGTTGATCAGTGTGCTCTGTGGCTCCCAGGGTGAAGTCAGTGATGAAGTCAGCCAAGACTTGGCTTTTGATTATTATCCTTGGCTCGTATATGAGTCTGTAGGATCTCAGCTCCGAAGCCCATTTTGATATCCTTCCGGTCGTTTCGGGATTTTCCACAATGCTCCTCAAGGGAGGCTCAGTAAGGACTGCGATCGGGAAGGCTTGGAAGTAGTGCTTAAGCTTCCTCGAAATGATAAAGAGAGCCAGCACAAGCTTCTCTAGCCTTTGGTATCTAGTCTGGGAGTCATTCATAGAATGGCTAACATTGTATACCGGCATCTGGACGCCTTCGTCCTCCCGAAACCAAGACTCCACTCACTGTTGATTCTGAGACGGCGAGGTAGAGACACAGCGTCTCTCCATAGCAAGGCGTGGACATTAGGGGTAGTGAGACCAAGTACATCTTCAGCCCCTAAAAAGTGGCCTCGCATTCCTCATTCCAGCGAAAGTCAGCTCTATTTTTTTCAAGACTTGGAAGAATGGTTTGCATTTGTTTGTGGATCGGCTGATGAACCGATTGAGGACTGCAAAAGTCCGTTCAGCATCTGGATCTCCTTCACATAGGTGGGCGACCTCATGTTCAGAATTGCAGATATTTGATCGGAGTCGGCTTCGATACCCTGTCGAGTGACCAGATATCCTAAGAACTTTCCAGAAGCCACTCCAAATATGCACTTCTCGGAGTTGAGTTTCACCTTGTATTGCCTAAGGAGATTGAAGGCTTTGTCTAGATGTTGGAGGTGATCTGTGTGTTGTACACTTTTTACCAACATATCATCGACGTACACCTCCATGGTGCTCCCGATCATGTCCTTGAAAACTTTATTTATCATCTGCTAGAAGGTAGCCCCCGCGTTCTTGAGTCCAAAAGGCATCACCTTGTAGCAGTATATTCCCCGACCAGTGATAAAGTTTCTGTTTCCTTCATCTGGTGGTGCATCTTGATCTGATTGTAGCTGAAATAGGCATTCATGAAGCTAAGGAACTCATGTCCTGTCATAGCCTCTACTAGTTGATCGGTCCTCGGGTGGGGACAACTATCTTTCGGGCAGGCTTCGTTGAGATTTGTAAAGTCGATGCAGACTCTCCACTTTCCATTCTTTTTCTTCACGAGAACAGGATTAGAGAGCCACTCGAGATAAAATGTTTCTCGGATGAAACCAGCTTGGAGTAGGTGATCGACTTCGTCGCTGATGGCGTGACTCCTTTCTTTATTCATTCTCCTAGACTTCTACTTTATTGGCTTAGCGTCCGTCTTAATAGAAAGCTTGTAATAGATGACCTCGGGGATAATTCCAGGCATGTCAATGGGAGAACATTGAATACATATGTGTTTTTCGATAGGAATTATTTGACAATATCTTCTCCCGCGAGTGCAAGTTTGAGCTGATTCGAAGGGTTCATTCGGGGTGATGTTGGGTCTACCCGCTGGCTTTTCCTCGGTCCTGTTGTCGGGATTTCCCGACTCGGTAGGTGAGTAGAGATATAGGCTTTCGTCGTACCTTAATTAAAATTGGTCAACAATCTTCTTCTGCTTCTTGTCCACATGAGACTTTTCATTAAGGCCTGCTTGGGAGGCTTTTGCGCCCAGTCTGATCTCTTTCGGGTTACTGCAGTAATTGTTCTAACCGTCGCCTGGTCAACCCTTATATTGGCCATTCCATATAGTGTGGGGTACTTCAGCAACTGGTGATGGGTGGACGAGACCGCTCTCATCATGTGAATCCATGGTCCCGAGAATGACGTTGTAGGGGGATTGGACGTCTAGAATGCAGAACTCTGTGACGACATTGAATGGATCAGCGCAGACTAGGAACTCAACCAAGCTGGGGAAACGGGCCTTGTTCCTGTCGAATCCGTGAAGAAGTGACTGGGTCTGGAGGATGATCAATTTTCGGGCCAGCTCCAGAGTATCCTCCATTCGATCTAGAGCTTGGCAATAAAGGATGTTAACGCTACTCCCCCGTCCATCAAGATTTTTGACACTTTGCAGCATTTGATATGTACTGTAATGCTCCGATCCCGCAGGTACGGAAACGTTACTGCGACGTATATACATAAGTAAAAAAATCTCACATATATACGATAAGCATCTGTACAGGCAAAAATTAGAGTACAGAAGTATGCATTATACATTCCAACATATGAGTACAATTACAGAGTTATCACAGGATGTGACATAATATTACATGAATGTTACATCACCGAACAAAAAGATATACAATAATGAACTGTACAAAAGAAGGCTCAGAGTCATAACAGGAAACTTGTAACACTTGTCTTAATAAGCACCTTTTTCCTAACATTTTAATAATTTAGGGAGGTGATGGGGGAGTAAGTATTCATGCTAGATACTACACATTATACTATGCCTATTAGTATGTATACACATATGTATGTATGTATGTATAAGAAATGAATACAACCTCATACTTGTTGACTTTGCCATCATACCCCCTCACCATGCTTGTGGGTACTAGTACCTCATGGAAGGGGGAGGCATGGAGCCTTGCTTATAGGGTAAGGTGTAAGAGTAGAGTGATGGGGTTAGGGAGGGACACTTGTCATGTTTTTATAAAGGAGATTGGGCTATAAATAGGAGGGGGATGAAGAGAACAATCTCATTTGGTAATACCCTCTCTCTTCTTCCTAACTCCACCAAAATCTCTCTCTCCCCTTGCTGCAGTGATTGGTAGTGAAAAATGCATAATTGTCATCATATTTACTATCACATTTTCACATTTATTCATATAATAATGCACATTTATTAATATTTTGTTATTTAATGTGTGCAGGCCTTGAGTGTTGAATTAAATAAAGAATTAAAGCTTAATGAAGCCCAAAAGCCCATATCCAAGCCCAAGTCCAAGCCCAGGTGTAAAAGTGCAATTACATGAAGTCAAAAGTGTAAATACAAAGTGTAAAAATTGCAAATACTACAAAGAGGGAAAGGATAGAGTTCTATTCAACCCTAAATGCTTGGGGGAAGAGGATAAATAAGTGTGCAAGGATGAGATTCGTTTTTGAAGGAATTTGGATAAAGGGTAACTTGATTTCTAAGTTATCTCGAAAATCCAATATGAAGAGTCAGGATGCAGATTCTAGAAGGAAACGCCCAGATGGACGGACCAGAGGAAGCCACGCGCGAAAGCGCGCGGCCAAAGATCAGACTATTGCCGCGGAAACGCGGCCCAAGCCGCGTTTCCGCGGCAATCCTACCTTATCCATCTACCAGTTTTCGTGGAGGAGTTTATCTGGGACTCTATCGCTTTCTGCACCTATAAATACCCCTGCAGGCGCAGCAGAGAGGGCATCCAGAGAAGATTAGGGTTTTTTCTTTAGCTTTTTCTTAAAATTCTGCACGTTGTAATTTCGTTTTTAAGGCTTTGTGGAGAAGGAGCTTGTATTTGGAGACGTACTTTCGAATAAAGGTTACTTTCTGTTGCATATTTAATTCTTGTCAATTTTTATTTCTTTCTCTGTGTTTATTTGCTTCGGTTTTCATCTGCGATCTCTTGTTTTCTTTCTTCTTCTTTTCGTTTAATTAAAAAAATGAAAAAAATAAAAAAATAAAAAAATAATTATAAAAAAATGATGTCTAACTAATTCTTTGTGTGGTTTGCTGATCACTTAAGCAACCCTAGGGCAAGTTAGGATTTGAATCGATTGATGACCATTCTTTAGAAACCCTAGGTTTAATGATTATTATTCTTGAAGATTAAACTGATAATTAGATTTCTTAATTTAGGTTGCACATTTAAAAGACTTCTCATGACTTCATACTTAAGAACTAGGACAGCCTAAATTTAAGATTAATCTTTTCTTAAGCTGTACTTAGATGTTAGGATGAAACATTGTTTAGTTTTTAATAATGTAACTTAGTTAGAATCTTGTATCGTCTTTTCTTACTTGAATCATTCTTAATAACCTATGATGAATCACATATATCTCAAGATGAAATTCAACATCCAAGACTTGCATGATGGGTTGTGGTAGTAGATCAGTAAAACCATACTTCTTTATTCATATACACTTCAAATCTAATCCTTTCTCTGTTTTATTCAAAGCATACAGAGGAATCGGCCGAAAAGCTTGCATCGCATCCTTCCCTGAGGATCACGACCCGCTTTGGCCCTTACTACAGCGGATAGCATTGAGACTAAGAACTTTACAACTCAATCTTTTTATTTACAAATCTTAAATCTCAATCAAAATTTTGGCGCCGTTGCCGGGGAAGGAACGGCACGATTTTCTCAAAATTAACTTGTTTATTCTTTCTGTTTGCAGGTACAGAGAACAAGAAAACTAATAGCAGAAAACACATATAGCAACTCTGTACCTCTGCCCTCGAAGGCAGAGCAACAGAGCCTACTTCTGTGCCGCGCGAACGCGGCAAAAGCCGCAGAAACGCGGCAAGAGTAGTTCACTACTAATTCATTTTTCTGCAGGTTGCTGCAATCTGCAAAATCTGATTTTCTGCTTTATTAAATATTCTCTGTGATCACCCAGCATATTAACAGTAACTCATTTGTTGATAAATAAAAAAATTTAGACTCCTGCATCTTAGGCACGTGTCTATTAATCTTTTTTATTTCTGTTGAAGAGTGCTGGCGACAAGGTACGTTTGCATAGCATATAGATTAGGAAACACTCTTGGCTGATTTACTGCTTTCTTGAGTGATTACTTTTCTACAGCTTTACACGTACACAAAAATATCTTAAGGGCATAACCCATAAACAAGATAAGGTGG
Source organism: Agave tequilana (assembly GCA_038442645.1). NCBI lineage: Eukaryota > Viridiplantae > Streptophyta > Magnoliopsida > Asparagales > Asparagaceae > Agave > Agave tequilana. The sequence continues at coordinate 70,132 of JAVJIF010006719.1, read as the reverse complement.
GGATTTTATCACCATTCCTTGGCCCACAAATCATATCTGTCACACTCACAACCCTAACCTTAAGTAAAATTTGACTAGACGTTGGCCCTAGGTTAACTCCGACTCAATAGGAGATTGACCTAAGGAGGAAAATTGTTCGAAATTAACTCTTGTCAAATCGGTGTCTAGGCAGGGGATTGAGGGCCGAAAGCCCGAAGAACGGTGGTTATTTAATTAAGGAACGTCTCTGACGGAAAACCTCCCACCGGTCTTGCCACCTACCTGGCTGATTAGCTTGTGGTTAACGTCGACAGTAGACCTCCTAAGGACAGTCTAAAGTTAGGAGTCGTCTAGGTCAAGGCTTACCCTAGATTAGGATTTTGATTGTTTTTCTTTTTTATTGACTGATTGGGTGAACTTGTTTGTTAATTGTGCATGTCCGCTTGGTCGAGAGACCCACTTACATCCAGGCTAACTAGAACTAGTTCACCACCCGAGCTCAAGCCCGACTCACACATGGCACAACCGCCATCACTCCAAGATAGGATCTATCCTATCAGGACCTCTCTTCCTTCTTACATCAAGCTTAACGATGAAGGTGTTGACCCATTTGAGCTTAAGCCACAATACATCAACACCCTTCCGAAATTTCATGGACATGACTCCGAGGATGCATACTTCTTCATAAGGAAATTTGAGGAAGTATGTCTCATGATGAATATTCCTAAGTTAGGAAAAGATGACATCAAACTTAGGTTTGTCCCCTTTACTTTGAAGGATTTAGCAAAGAAATTGCTCTACAGTCTAGAGGTCGGTTCTATATCTTCTTGGGATTATTTCGTTAAGGCCTTCTTAAAGAAATTTTATCCCGTTCACAAGACTGCACTGATTAGGAAGAATATCCTACAGGTTAAGCAAACAGCAAATGAGCCTTTTTTGAAAATATTTCGAACGTTTTAAGGACCTCCTTGCCCAATGCCCTCACCATGGGATAGAGAAATGGCGACTTTGCCAAGTTCTATATGATGGATTAAAATATCAAACTAAAACGTTGTTAGAATCCATGTGCCAAGGAGGATTTATGAAAAAGAACGAAAATGAAGGATGGCAATTGTATGAGGAATTAGCTGAAAATACCATCCAATGAGAACCTACTCCGGAAAAATTTAGGACTAATGACTCTACTTCTTCTAAAGGAGGTATCCATTCCATTGAGGCCAACATAGCAACCGATGCTAAGTTAGCTGCTGTTATGCGAAGACTAGAGGCCCTTGAAACTAAAGAGCCAGTCTCTGTGAATCAAGTCAGCCCAACATCTTCGGCAGGCTGTACTTATTGTCAAGATATGAACCATGTGCTCGAGGAATGTCCTGTCTTTTTCGCGCATCAAAACTTGCCCGAACATATGAGTGCGGCCTTCACAAGGCCCGCCAACAATCCTTATTCACCCACCTACAATCCTGATTGGAGAAATCATCCCAATTTTTCATGGGGCCCAAGCAACAATGATCAAATTAGGCCCAAATTCTCCAACAATTTCCAAAATCCGCCCTATCAGCAAAGTTTTCCTAGTCAAAATCCTCCACCATCTTTCCAATATTCACAAATGGAAACAAGGCTTTCCAACATGGAAAGAAAGGTGGACACTCTTGTTAAAAGCCATGACACACTAGCTCAAGTCTTGACCAGGATAGAGGTCCAATTAAATCAGCAAGAAAGACAGAGGGGTACCCTACCGAGTCAACCATTGCCAAATCCTAGGAATCCTAGGCCAGCCAATGAGGCTCAAGACCCAAATCAGTGTCACATGGTTCATACACTCAGATAGGGGAAACAAGTTGATAATCAAGTATCCATGCCACAGGATCCATCTCAGTCATCCATTCCATCTAGCTTCACTCCTTCTCCATCCAGCTCCAATGAAACTGAAGTTGAAAAGTCAGCAGGTCAAGTGTACCAGCCTATAGCTCCATTTCCAAATAGGCTTAGAAGCAACAACAATGCACATATGGAGAAATTATTAGAGGTGTTCAATCAAGTTAGGCTCAACATTCCACTTCTTGATGCAATCCAACAGGTCCCTAGTTATGCCAAATTCCTTAAGGACATGTGCACCAAGAAAAGAAAGACTAATGTGCCTAAGAAGGTTTTTCTAGCCACTAACATTAGTGAGCTATTGTCCAACCAGATCCCTGTCAAGTATAAGGACCCCGGTTGCCCCCACCATCTCTTGCACCATAGGTTGAGCCGAAATCAATCGAGCACTCCTCGATTTAGGAGCTAGCATCAATTTGCTCCCTTTCTCCGTATATCAACAACTTGGATTAGGTGAACTCAACCCGACCCAAGTTACTATTCAGTTGGCTAACCGCTCAATCAAAGTTCCTAAGGGAGAGATCAATGACGTTCTCATACGGGTGGGAGAATTCATTTACCCAGTCGATTTCATTGTTTTAGAGACACAACCTGTGTCTAATCCTAGGTCCCAAACTCCCGTCATCTTAGGAAGACCGTTCCTAGCAACCGCAAATGCAATTATAAATTGTAGAAACGGATCCATGAGATTGACTTTTGGGGATATGACCAAGGAAGTCAATATTTTCAACCTAGGTAAGCATCCCTACGATGTGACCGACCAACCCTTTGAGGTTAACTTCATTGAAAACATGACGAGTGAGCACAATGAGGAGATCACACTAGAGTCAGAGGAAGAGGAAGACTTAGAAGCAAGTGATCTCAGCCTTGATGAGATCGAATGGGAATCAAATCTGAGTTCTATAGAGATGGGAGATTCTAACTTAACACCTCCACCCATCGAGCCACCTCCTTCTTTGGAGTTAAAAGCCTTGCCTAAACATCTTAAGTACGCCTACCTAGGTGAACAAGAGACGTTACCGGTCATAGTTGCATCTAATTTGACTAATAGGCAAGAGGAAGACCTACTGGAAACCCTTAGGAGACATAGGGAAGCCATTGGTTGGACTATGGCAGATATCAAGGGACTGAGCCCTACGATAGTCCAGCATCGTATCCATCTAGAGGAAGGGGTTAGACCGAAGAGGGATCCACAGCGTAGGCTAAACCCACTCATGCAGGAGGCTGTACACGCCGAAATAGTGAAACTGTTAGATAATGGGATCATTTATCCCATTTCCGATAGCGAACGGGTTAGCCCAATGCATGTGGTCCCTAAGAAGTCTACCTTTACTGTGGTAGAGAATGACAAGCATGAGTTAGTGCAAACACGATTGCCTACCAAGGTTAGAGTATGCATAGACTACCGCAAGTTGAACGCCGCCACTAGGAAAGATCATTTTTCCCTCCCATTTATCGACCAAATGCTGGAAAGATTAGCCGGTCATGAGTATTACTGTTTCTTGGACGGTTATTCAGGGTATAACCAAATCCCTATAGCCCCGGAGGACCAAGAAAAGACAACGTTCACGTGCCCATTTGGGACATTTGCCTACCGTCGAATGCCTTTCGGCCTATGTAATGCCCCCGCCACATTCCAACGTTGTATGTTAAGCCTGTTTTCTGATATGGTCGAGAGCTTTTTAGAGATTTTCATGGACGACTTCTCCGTCTATGGAAATTCATTTGACCATTGTCTCCATCACTTGGAGCTAGTACTGAGTAGATGCACCGAAAAGAACTTAACCCTCAATTGGGAAAAGTGCCACTTCATGGTGCAGCATGGGATTGTCCTAGGTCATGAGATATCTAGGGAAGGGATAAAAGTGGACAAGGCTAAGGTGGATATCATAGCCAAACTTCCAATTCCACGATGTGTGAAGGACATCCGGTCTTTCTTAGGACACGCTGGGTTTTATCGTAGGTTCATTAAGGATTTTAGCAAAATTGCTAGACCCCTTACAAACCTTCTAGCTAAATATGTGCCCTTCATATTTGACGATAGGTGCAATAGTGCGTGGGAAAAGTTGAAAGTGGAACTTATTTCTGCACCTATCATCTCACCTCCGGACTGGTCCAAGCCTTTTGAGATCATGTGTGATGCCTCAGATTTTGCGATAGGTGCTGTCTTAGGACAGCGTAAGGATAGCAAGCAGCACGTGATCTATTATTCGAGTAGGACGCTCAATGACGCCCAAATGAACTATACTACAACCGAGAAGGAATTCTTGGCAGTAGTGTTCGCTTTGGAGAAATTCCGCCCATACCTACTTGGGACCAAGACCACGATTTTCACCGACCATTCTGCACTTCGATACCTTATGCTAAAAAAGGATGCGAAGGCCCGACTCATTCGTTGGATCCTCCTCCTTCAAGAATTTGATCTCGAAATTCGAGATAAAAAAGGTGTTGAAAATGTTGTCGCAGACCATTTCTCTCGCATGCCTAATGCACCCTCCGACGAACTGCCCATCAATGACAATTTTCCCGATGAACAACTTCTAGCCATCTCTAAGGAACCATGGTTTGCTGACATAGTAAATTACTTAGTCACAAACCAAACACCACCTAATTGGTCAAAACAGGATAGATACCGGTTCTTGTCTCAAGTCCGGTATTACATATGGGAAGATCTATACCTTTTCAAATATTGTAGTGACCAAATTATTAGGAGATGTGTCCCCGATGAGGAGACTAGAAGCGTTCTAACCTTTTGTCATGAGTTCGCTTGCGGTGGACACTTTGGTCCCCGCAAAACTGCCGAAAAGATTCTGCAAAGTGGCTTTTATTGGTCAACTGTGTTCAAAGACGCATTCGAGTATTGCAAAACTTGCACAAGATGTCAAATGATAGGAAGAATTTCCAAACGAAATATGATGCCCCTAAATCCAATTCTAGAAGTAGAACTTTTCGATGTCTGGGGCATTAATTTTATGGGACCCTTCCCTAATTCGTTTGGGCACCAATACATCTTGTTGGCCGTAGACTACGTATCAAAATGGTTGAAGCCATCTCTTGCAAGACAAATGACAACAAAGTTGTTGTCAAATTCTTGAAAGAAAATATTATCTCGCGCTTTGGAACCCCTCGAGCCATTATTAGTGACAATGGCACACATTTTTGCAATAGAACTTTTGAAACTCTTATGCGAAAATACGCCATAACTCACAAGTTTTCTACGCCCTACCATCCTCAAACTAGCGGTCAGGTAGAAATTTCTAATAGGCAAGTCAAGCTCATCCTGGAGAAAACTGTGAATCAGAATAGGAAGGACTGGTCTACCAAACTGGTGGATGCCCTATGGGCATATAGGACTGTCTTTAAGACGATTCTAGGAATGTCTCCTTACAGACTAGTCTTTGGAAGGCTTGCCACCTTCCTATTGAGCTAGAGCACCGGGCCCTATGGGCAATTAAGCAGCTAAATTTCGATCTAGATAAGGTCGGTGAGCTTCAGAAATTGCAAATTTCTGAACTAGAGGAATTAAGGAATGAAGCATACGACAATGCGAAGATTGCGAAGGATAGAGTTAAGGTTTTTCATGACAAGTTCATCACGAGAAAAACGTTTGTCCAAGGACAAAAAGTTTTACTCTATAACTCTAGACTTCATCTCTTTCCTGGCAAGTTGAAGTCAAGATGGACAGGGCCCTTCATTGTTAATACTGTGTTTCCACACGGAGCCATAGAGATATACGATCCCAAAAATGGCAATGCATTCAAGGTAAATGGTCAACGTCTTAAAATCTTTTTAGAGTCAGTACCGGAAGTAAATGCAGCCATGGGTCTTTTTGACCCACTGTATCGGTAACTATATCTTTCTGCCAGTTCATGCATCCATGCATTTCATTCATACATTAGGGACAATGCATGAAACAAGTGTGGGGGAAGGGTATGTAATATATAAAAAAAACATTAACAAAAAAAATTAAAAAAATAGAAATATTTTTTTCTCTTTATTTATTGTAAAAAAATAAAAAAATAAAAAATAATAAAAAAATTTATAAAAAGGATAATACTTTGACTTATTTCTTGAAAGAAATCTAAGTTAGTTTTAAGAATTAGGAAAGTCATGATTAGGATTTCGAAAAATTTGGTCAAAATAAATGAATTGTTTAATTTTTAGGTATAGGAGGAGAAATTGAATAAATAATTAGTCTTGATTTTTACCTTAATGAAATGTGCATTCCTAGTGCATATATAGGATTCCAAAACAAAGACCCTTGTGCCTCATAAAAATATATATAATATCACTAATTAAGCTGGATACATGTGCCTCAAGAAGCATAAGTGTTCACGCCTAAAGGTGAGGTTCTGAATAAAATAAAGCCCTTAGTTTTGTGACCTAGTTCACTCGAATTTGAGTCCGCGGGGTGTTTTCTCACCTGGTGCCCTAAAACCTACCGGTTTGGGAGCCACCGACTTTAAGTTTGCTACATGGGTGGATTAGAAAGCCTAAGAAAACTGAGAAATATTATACATGTATTAACACATCTATTAGTCAATTAGTCAGGTATGAGGGCCTCAAGAAGCCTTGATACTTACACAAAAAAAATTAGATGAGTTATACATGCTAAAAAAAAATTTATTAACACATCTAATAGTCAATTAGTTAAGTATGAGGGCCTCAAGAAGCCTTGATACTTATACGAAAGAAAATTAGATGAAGTTATAAAAATAATAAAGAGGCGTGAGAGTCCAAGTTAAGGAATTCCTAGCAAAGTTACAAGGATGCATATGACTTAGGGTAACGAAAAAGACTATACAAACATTCAATTTTGATCCTTACCTAAAATAAATAACAATTCCATTTATTAAGACTAAGTTTAAGAATGAATAAAAATGATAATCCTAAAACTTATAGACTACTTAGTCTCTTCAAATATAATTCGAATATTCTCCTTTTTATGGATTTTGTGGGTGTAATCCGCTGAAAACCCTCACGAGACAACACTTGTCCTCTAGGGTAACCTAGGGGTTTAACGGCTTGTTGCACATGCTAAGTGCAACCGTGATTCCTACGAAAGTGAGTTAGCTAGATTAGATTTTCTTTTTCTTTGATTTTTACTCGAGGACGAGCAAAAAGATAAGTGTGGGGGTGTGATTGGTAGTGAAAAATGCATAATTGTCATCATATTTACGATCACATTTTCACATTTATTCATATAATAATGCACATTTATTAATATTTTGTTATTTAATGTGTGCAGGCCTTGAGTGTTGAATTAAATAAAGAATTAAAGCTTAATGAAGCCCAAAAGCCCATATCCAAGCCCAAGTCCAAGCCCAGGTGTAAAAGTGCAATTACAAGAAGTCAAAAGTGCAAATACAAAGTGTAAAAATTGCAAATACTACAAAGAGGGAAAGGATAGAGTTCTATTCAACCCTAAATGCTTGGGGGAAGAGGATAAATAAGTGTGCAAGGATGAGATTCGTTTTTGAAGGAATTTGGATAAAGGGTAACTTGATTTCTAAGTTATCTCAAAAATCCAATATGAAGAGTCAGGATGCAGATTCTAGAAGGAAACGCCCAGATGGACGGACCAGAGGAAGCCACGCGCGAAAGCGCGCGGCCAAAGATCAGACTGTTGCCGCGGAAACGCGGCCCAAGCCGCGTTTCCGCGGCAATCCTACCTTATCCATCTACCAGTTTTCGTGGAGGAGTTTATCCGGAACTCTATCGCCTTCTGCACCTATAAATACCCCCGCAGGCGCAGCAGAGAGGGCATCCAGAGAAGATTAGGGTTTTTTCTTTAGCTTTTTCTTAAAATTCTGCACGTTGTAATTTCGTTATTAAGGCTTTGTGGAGAAGAAGGAGCTTGTATTTGGAGACGTACTTTCAAATAAAGGTTACTTTCTGTTGCATATTTAATTCTTGTCAATTTTTATTTCTTTTCTCTGTGTTTATTTGCCTCGGTTTTCATCTGCGATCTCTTGTTTTCTTTCTTCTTCTTTTCGTCTAATTAAAAAAAAGAAAATAAAAAAATAATTATAAAAAAATGATGTCTAACTAATTCTTTGTGTGGTTTGCTGATCACTTAAGCAACCCTAGGGCAAGTTAGGATTTGAATCGATTGATGACCATTCTTTAGAAACCCTAGGTTTAATGATTATTGTTCTTGAAGATTAAACTGATAATTAGATTTCTTAATCTAGGTTGCACATTTAAAAGACTTCTCATGACTTCATACTTAAGAACTAGGACAGCCTAAATTTAAGATTAATCTTATCTTAAGCTGTACTTAGATGTTAGGATGAAACATTGTTTAGTTTTTAATAATGTAACTTAGTTAGAATCTTGTATCGTCTTTTCTTACTTGAATCATTCTTAATAACCTATGATGAATCACATATATCTCAAGATGAAATTCAACATCCAAGACTTGCATGATGGGTTGTGGTAGTAGATCAGTAAACCATACTTCTTTATTCATATACACTTCAAATCTAATCCTTTCTCTGTTTTATTCAAAGCATACAGAGGAATCGGCCGAAAAGCTTGCATCGCATCCTTTCCTGAGGATCACGACCCGCTTTGGCCCTTGCTACAGCGGATAGCATTGAGACTAAGAACTCTACAACTCAATCTTTTTATTTACAAATCTTAAATCTCAATCATGCAGCAAGAGCAGCAGCAACAACAAAGGCAGCAGCAGCAACAACAAAGGCAGCAGCAGCAAATGCAGCAGCAGCAACAACAAAAGCAACAGCAATAGCAGCAAAAGCAACAGCAGCAGCAACAAAAGCAGCAGCAGCAGCAAAAGCAGCAGCAGCAGCAGCCCTTTTCCCCCATTACTTCTTCACAAACACACTCCTTCTCCCTCTCATTCCCCCACAAACTCCCTACTTCCATATATAAGAAAAAGGCTCCATTTTCATGTTTTAACTCCTCCAAAAACCTAATAGAACGAACTAAAGTAGTGATCTAACCTCACCATAAAAAGAGATTTCTTGAAGACAAGGGTGATCTAGAACAACAAGTTAGGGGAAGTGATATTGGTTGAAGGTAAGCAAAACTTTAATAATCCTATCCCTCTTGTGCTCTTTTAGGTATGAACTAATTATGACATTATTATGACCTTGTAGACTCCATCGTAGCGGGAGATCAAGCTTGATAAGGAGTTAACCGCTTCAAAGAGTGAGTAGAACACCCGAACCCAAGTAAATTAGTAGAAGTGTAAAACTTGAGATAAAGTGAGAAATTTCTAAATTATGAATGGATGTGAAAATGAATGATGATGCTTGTGTATAGTTTATATGCTTTGTGTAAACAATCCTATGGTGTTATGTTGTGGTTACACCCATGTATGCTTATATTATGCATGATCGACACGTTAGTGTGTATGCATAGGAGTCTAACACATGTCTCTTAAAAAGAAATAGTTTTATGAATGAACATTATATTTGACTTCATGTATATATTTGGCTACACATATGTTGGAATGATATAACATGTTAGTTATCATGGAAAGGCTTGCATGTTGTTAATGGTTACTCATACATGTTAATGTCTTTCTTAATGTTGGCATCATGTAAAGTAGGAATCATGTAAATCCTTTATGTTATTATTGTCTCATGGATCCTTGCATGTGATTATTACATGAAGGATATGATATTTACATATTGTGATACGTGGAAAACGTATCGGAGGACGGGACTGGGTTGAACCGGAGGTGACGAAAGAGGAATAATACGTGGTAAACGTATTGGAGGAAGGGATCGGGTTGAACCGGAGGTGACGAATGGGAGAATAATACATGGTAACGTATCGGAGGAAGGGACCAGGTTGAACTGGAGGTGATCGAAGGGGAGATTATATTTTATGATTGATCATGTATGCATGTTGAGATTATATGCATAATATTTCATGTTGATTATGTATGCATGTTGCGATTATGTTTTATGTTGATCATGTATGCATGTTGAGATTATATGCATCATATTTCATGTTGATTATATATGCATGTTACGATTATGTTTTATGTTGATCATGTATGCATGTTGCGATTATATTCTATGTTGATCATGCATGTTAATATGGTTAAGTTAGAAATTGTATGTTAAAAACTATAAAGAATTGATATTCCAGACTCTAAGATTAGTCGACTTACCTAGGTAATTTCACCACTGTTAGTCGACTAGCCATGGGACTAAGTCGACTATGGAAGGGAAAATAGGTAAACAAGTCGCTGGAAATACATATTAGTCGACTATATATAAACTGTAATCGACTAGCCTCAGTTACAGGAAAGAAACAGAGAGTAAATACTTTTTGGATCGACCCTAGTCGACTATAGCTTCAATGTTAACCGACTAATAAGTGGTATTAGTCGACTATAGGAATGACCTAGTCGACTAACAGGGCATGTTACTGTGTTCGGGTCAGAACTTCAGCTAATACCTAAAATTTCATACATATGGTATAAAAATACGATTGCCAACCTGATGATAAAGCCCAAATAGACATACTTAATGGACATGCATAAATATTATTCTACTCACTGAGCTGTCGAGCTCACTCTATTCTCATTATTACCTTCAGGTTTGGACAAAGACAAGGGACCCACTTAATGGCAACACATGCGGGATAAGTCATGGAGACCTTACACCATTTTTGCTTGTTTCTTTTGATATGTATATGGTTGTAGAAAACTATGCATAACTTCTATTTGGATGTAGCTATGCACTTATAAATATTGAAATGCTTGGTGCCAGACTCAAAGCCTGTATTATATTTTGTATTAGTAATGTATTAGACTATGTTTTCTTATGAGTTGTCAGACCAATATTTTGGGAAATGCTACACCAGGTTAAGATTATACATGCTATCAGAGTGGAGATTGATGTAAAGTATAGAGTATTCTGATGTTAGTAGAATGGAAGTATTGTATCTTGATGGGTCCAACGCTTGGATAATCTGTGATGATTATAATCAAATGGAAATTTTTAACTGGGACCGTTACAAAACTCTAGAATCGGGCAGGGGGCCTGGAGGAAAAGATTCCAGATGGTCCACCGATGATCCACGCTTCGACTGCGCCACTCTGATCAGCAACAAGGATCCCAACACGATCCAAGATTCAGAATCTGAACATGAAGGTCTAGGAGAGTCAGAAAGCTACCCAACGAGTACGTAAGATGAAGCCAAATGGCATGCACAGGCAAACACACGTGTACATGATAAAATGATGTGATTCAAGCATTCAGGTACAAGCATTGACCAGTAAGCTTAACGGGAAATCAGAAGTCGGTACAAAACCCGAAAATCCATAAAGACATGTATATCAATAAATCCGAATAAAGAAAGCATGTACTGAAACCGAATCGAAAGTATAAGTACACATAAGTATACAGTAAGACCTCAGGTATTGTATTAAATACGATGGTGGACAAAACTAGTTATACACGCTCAGACTTTGGGTGCATCGAATTAATATGTCGAGAAGATAATCCAAACAAGGAAACCCTATCTATAAACCACATACCCTATGTCGCCATCATCTGAGTTCATACAACCTCAGTTGTTCTCAAAGTAACAGAACAAGAGTGTGTCTGGAGTAATCATTATGTCACAGAATAATATATATACAAGTGACGAGTAGGACAACTTAATCGTATAACAATAACGATCAGTGTCACATGTTATTATAATCACTTCCTTCCAGTGTCATATACCACTGGTCGTTCACACTGAAGTCCGCCATCCAGCAGAACGCATCTGGACTTTGATACGCAGATACCATTATCCATATGAGGGAATAACTCAATAACACCCGCTATTGATATTATTATTATTAACAATTAAGTTATGGCTAGTACAGGACAGTGTTCGACGTCACACATCAAGAGGAGGTGATCGATAGTCAGTACAGGTATTAGCAGCATAACAATCAGTTATTAAATTATTATTATAAGTACTCGTTCGATCCATATATTTTGGTATGTAATGCCGGTTCACATACATCCACATATGAATAAGACGAGTTAAATTATTGAAAACTGATGGGAGATCAATTGTATCATGTTCATAATGGGTCCCGTGCATACTTGGAACAACGGCCTCACGTGATTGGGTCTGGTCCCCAATCTCAGTCGCTAAGCTGTAAGGGTCTTATTTGTATGCCATGAACAGGAATGAAATCAGGTCAGGGTGCCAGTACACCTAACAACTGTGGCCTCAGGTCGTTATGAATAGTGTTGCAACATCGAGCCATTATGAAGACATACTAATTGATGTCATCAGTTTCCACCATCCCAATGTAAGTTGTCCATTTATTATAGCTTTTATGTAATTATCAATTTACGGGAATAGCAGGAACATGATACAGGAGTACAAGAGTACAATAATACTGAAGATACAGGATTACTATATATAACAGGATATAATAATTGGATTCTCGTAAATGTGATAATCATGAGTGAAGTGATTAATATGTCAGGTGTCAAATGACAAGTAATAACATGCCAAGTATCATGTGTCAGATATCAGGTGACAGGTAAATGCTCAACAACGTAAGTAGTAAAAGCAAGCACAGGGTCACAATATAAATCGGGCAACCAATCACCCAAGTTAGAATATGAAAACAATGTAAAAGAATATTTCAAACTCTTCACAACCATAATCATAACAATAAGATATTAATCAAACAACTCGACAGGGGTGAGACCGGACTGGACAGGCAAGTAGGAAAGCAGGCGAGCAGACAAACGAGGACCGGTAGAACTGGACAAGCCGACAAACAGAACTGGATAGAACTGGATAGACAACCGACAATCCGAGCTAGACAAAGTTGATCAGATAAGCGATCAAGCGAGCAAGCAGAGTTAGGTTAAATTGCATAGACAAGTAAGGTTGAATAGACAAGTGGTTAAGCAGAGTTGGATCTGATTAAAAACAACTGGAGCTAAGGGCGGGAGTATAGCTAGACCGTGTTAGCAGCATATAACGCTAGAAACACGGCGGAGCTAGACTCCTAGCAAAACTAGCGTGCAGCTTTAGGCTAAACCCGTACAGCAGGGCTAACGCATGTAGCAAAGTGACGTATGAACGTCAAGCTAACGCTCACGGCGAAGCCATACTCACGGCGAAACTAAACGCCTATGGCAAAGCCAGCACAACGAATGTTGGGTCTCGCGTATGGCGAAGCCACGCTCGCGGTACAATTAGACGCACGTGACAAAGCCAACGTATAACCGCTACGCTATCGTACATGGCGTAGCCACACTCGCCACGGAGCTAGCTAATAAAGCGCAGAGCGGTAAGCTCGCCTGCCGACAGAGCTGGTAGAGGTCCCGAAGGTAAAGTCCGAAGTTGGGGTCAAGCTAGCGAGCAGTGATAGGCGCTAACGCGCACGCAGCGGAGCCAACGCACGTGACGCTACGGTGAATGAACACTCTACTAACACCACGACGTAGCTACGCTAGGGCAAGTTTCACAGTAAAATATTGAACGCTAAGTTCACCTACCAGGCAGAGCGAAAGAGACCCAGAGGGTCTAAGCCACCCCCTTTCGAGTGGGCAAGAGTCCAAAATGGCTAATGGGGCCAGAAGGCCAAGGAGGTACCCATAAAAAATATTAGTACCACTCAAGCACACATATAAATAGGAGAAATAATAACGGGAGAACTGTAGATCGGTCAACCTCGCGGCGGGGCTATCACGAATAGGTGTAGAACGAAGTCTATTAGATAGTCCAGCCTGAGGAGTAAGTAGGTGAAACCACTCCGTCAAAGCTACCACTAAACCCATAAGGGTATACGGGGACCCATTGGGTAGCCTAGGAAGTGGTCTCCCGGGATAGCGCACCCCCGAGGGGACGTTTGTCCCGAGGGTCTTCTCCTGCAACCTGTACCATCGTTAGTTCCACAAATACAATATCGTTTATACTAGTACAACCGTTCGCCACAGATACAAAACAATATCGCTGATACAACACACGCCCACAGTATACAACATACCCACAATTATAGCAATCATCGATACATAAATATAACATTGCCCAAACATAATACAGGTGTAGACTGTTAATTAGTCTCTAATTTTACATAATTTTTATCACATCCACATATTTATTTGGTATAAAATTCTGCAAATAAAGCTTTGCTTGCATATAGTTAGGACAAACACTTCAATGATTTACTCGATTTTTTGTGTTCATTCTTATATATATTGCATACTTGCACAAATTAAACTTAAGGACAAAATTCAAGACAACAGAAGGTGGGGAAGTCATTACGCTTCCTTAGCCCAAAAATCACCTCCTCACTCATACAACCCAAGCCTAAATAAAATTTACTAGACGTTGGCCCCTAGGGACATCTCGGACTCATTTAGGAGATTGACCTAAGGGAAACGTTATTAGAATTTGACTCTTGTCAAATCGGTGTCTAAGGTTGGGGATTGAGAGGCGAAACCTCGAAGAACAGTAGTTTGGCATAATTAGGCCCGTTGCTCCGGTAAGGATACCTCCCACTGATCTTGCTCCTACCTGGCCGATTAATTTGTGGTCAGCTTCCGACAATACACCCCCCGTGAACAGTCTAACCAGTCAGGAGTCGTCTAGGTCTAAGTCAACCCTAGCATAGGCTTGTTTTCTTTTTCTTTGTTATTTGTTTGTTTGTTTGTTTTTTCTTTTTTTGTAAATTGTGATATGAATTTTAATAACAACAATTCTTTCAATTATAATATGAATCCATATTTCACCCCTAGACTCGGATAACTCTGACCCGATAATGTACAACATGAACTTACCATTTATGTCGAGTTGGGATTATCCGAATCAATATGACCCATATCCCCAACCATATGACCATAATTTTCAAAATAATTTCAACTCTTCACATAGTCAATGGGGATTGACCTCCCCCGAATCAAATTTTCAACCGCCTTGTCCACAATTTTCACAAAATTCATTCCCCGATTTTGGTTCATATACTCCTTTTCTTGTTCTACAAACTGAAGAAAAATCTGATTTAGAAAGGAGTATGGAAGAGTCCCTACAACAAGTTCAAAATTTGCTCAATTCATAATCTTTCCCACATTAAACTCCACATACTCCTTTTCTAGAGCATCCAATTGAAGAAGAATTTGAGTTAGAAAAGCGTTTGGAAGTCTTTTGTGAAAGAATGCAAAACATGTTGGACTCATCATCTCAACCAAATTTTCAAGAGTCCTATTCATCTTTTCCAGTCTCACCAATTCAAAATGAACAACCATCAATATTGGACTTGAGTATGGACCCCTTCGTGAGTCTGATCAAAATCCGATGGACTCACAAATTTATCACAATTTTCAAAATCAACTTTCATACTCATTTTTTCAAGAACCAATTGCAAAGAGTATGGAAGACATGATTCCGAATCCAAATTCTTTTACACGGTCTATCAGTACGTTAGACTCACTTATGAGCGAATTGATCAATGAGAGCGAGGAAAGTTTTTCTTGTCAACCTTTGACTGATCCTTATATCCCTAACTCTACTAATTGGACCCATGAATCATGTCATTTTGGAAATCCAGCTTCAATTTCAGAACATACATTTGAACTTGACCACACTCCAAGTTATGAAAATCGCCTGGATATTCTGGTAAGTTATCCCTTTTCTGAAATTAAAACCGAACCTGAATGTGATCTTGAACCTCATGTTAGTAATTCTATTTCACTTTTTAATTCAATAATGACTCCAGTATCTTTACCAGATTTTTTCTCTATTCCGAAGTCAACATTGAATCCTGTACCAGTATACCATGAAATGGAATCACCAATCTCTCATGATCACACTTCATTTATGGGGAAAGTGTGTGAATATCAATTCTTTGGTTTGGACCCTATTTTTGAACTAATTTCGACTCTCATTGTTGACTCTCGACTTGATCTGAGTCAAATTCCCGAGTCGGTATTGGTTTTATTCCAAATCCGTTTGAGATCAAATCCATCATCTTCAAAAATCACACTTCATTGTTGGACAAGACTGTTGACGAAAATGACTCAATAATTATTTTTAAAAATTGAAAATTAGATGGGGATAAATTTTTAAATAAGACCATTCACTCAATCATTCTTTTACTGGGTCATATTAGAGAGATCATTGGTGGGTTCCTGCAAGATCCATGCTATTTTGATTGGGTAGCAACGCTTGGCCCAATCAGACCACCACCGGAGCCACTACCATGAGGTAATCTTCATTCCCTCTCCATTTGTTTCATGTATATATACATTCACGATGCATTGAGGACAACGCATGAGATAAGTGTGGGGGAGAGTTTACTAACATAGTTAGTTTTACATTTTCTTTCTTTTACACTTCTTTTAATTAAAAAATCTTTTATATAAAAACTCTTTTCTTTTCTTTTTACCAAACTTTTTGAAACAAGATAAATAGTTTTGATTTATTTTAAGAAAATTAAGATTATCTTAGGAATTAGGAAGACCTAAAATTATGAAATTTTAAACCGAGTCAAAATAATAGATCTTGTTTAAATTTTAGGATAAGAAAGTAAGATTGAAAAGATAATTTGATCTTGAATTTTTTGTCTTAGATTTATGGACTCTACACTTACACAATTTTGGGATTGAAACAAAGACTGAAAATGCCATAAATATATATATATATATATATAAACCATATATTATGATAATAAACACCACTTATTGAAGCTGGGTAATTATGGCTCAGGAAGCATGATTATTCACACCTAAAATGGTGCACAAAAATAAATAATCTCCTTTAGTTTTATAGCCTTGTTTACTCGAGTCCTTAAGTCTGAGGGATGTTTTCTCATCTGGTGCCCTAAGATCATCTGCTTTGGGAGTCACCGGCTAAAGGCTCACTACCCGGGTAAATAAGAAAGCCTAAGAAAACTAAGGAAGAAAAAAAAAAATATATATAATAATATAAATAAATGGCATGAAAGTTAGAGTCGATATCCCAAAAACTTTCACTGTTCACAAAGTGCATATTTTTCTAAGTTTTATGAAAGATCAAATAATCAATTCAATTTTAAGTTCTTACATTTAATTTATAACAAGATTTTGCATTTTGACTTAGTTTAAGGAAGATTAATTTCTGGTTAACCTATAACCTTGGGTCACTTATATTTTCGCAAAAATACTTTAACGCTTTTCTCTATTTCAAAAATACATTTTTAAAATACTAACATTTGATTTCTTTCTTTATGGATTTTGTAGGTGTAATCCGCTGAAAACCTTCAGAAGACAAAACTCTCCCTCTAGGGAAACTTAGAGGTTTAACGGCTTGTTGCACATACTCAGTGCAATCGCGTCATCTGCGAAAATGGTGTAATAATTTTCTTATTTTTGTTTTGCTCGGGACGAGCAAAAAGATAAGTGCGGGGGTGTGATTAGTCTCTAATTTTGCATAATTTTTATCACATCCGCATATTTATTTGGTATAAAATTCTGCTAATAAAGCTTTACTTGCTTGATTCTAGCTCCATGGTGTGCAATAAAGAAGAAGACCCTAAATTACCATTTAATTGGTGATTAAAAGCCTACATGAATAGCCATTAACTTTGGAGGGCTGTTTTACCAAAATCAGGGGCCAAATTCCAGAAACCGGGACCAAAACCTGACAGGGGACAGACAGGACAGCACGCGGCTCGAAGCGCCGCGTGCGCGGCCCTAGAATGGTCGCGGAAACGCATCCTAGGCCGCGTTTTCGCGGCCGTACGGCCACGGCGCGTGCCTGGCTTCGGGCCAGGGTTGTCCCCCGGCCCCCTTACCCCTGGTGCCTATAAATACCCTTTGGGGTTCCAGAACAGAGTATATGCAATGTTTTAGGGTAGTTTTCATCTTCATTTTGTAGTTTAGGGTAGTTTAGGTTAGTGTTCTTCTTCCTCCCTTGTATTTTTCATTTCTTATAGATCTTATAATAGGGAGAGAGAGTGATACATGTTGGGAAGTAAGAGTGCTTGTAATAAAAGGTGACAATCTATGAAAGGTGCTCTCTTACCTTATCTTTATTTTCTTCTCTCTAATCTCTTTTACATGTGTAGCTAATTTTTCTCTCATGGTAACTAACTACTAACCACCAACTATTCTAACTTCTTATTTGATACTCCACATGAATCTAATAGCCTCTATTTGGCCTTACTCTTGCAAGAGCCATTGATGACTCATGATGGATCTAACACCCTAACTTCCTAACTCTCTAACAAGCTAACATTACTTTATTCCATGCTTACTTTAGTTTTGATGGTTTAAGTGTAGCTTGCACTTGTTTTGTTGAGTTAGGATGCGATGAGTTAACATATGAGCCATACTTTGTAAAGCTCCTGAATCAAGGACTAAAGATAGCCAATGATACATGTGAGGCAACTATCACTAAGAGGTTAGCATGTTAGTAGAGTCATTAGTAGTTAGTAGCTGTGAGTTTTCTTTATCTTTCACTTGTTTTAGAAATATACCAAAAACCACAAATACATTCTTTTCTATGTTTCTCACTTCTTTGTTTTCACCGTACTTCTCCTTTCCATTCTTTGTTTTCCTTTCTTTTCATTCTTTAAAACTCCGAAGAACCGTTAACATACACGTGAACATACCGTGAAAGCTTCTATCGCCTTCCGTCCTTGTGGATTCGACTCGTTTTAACCTCTATACTATAATGGAAGTATCGAGGAAGCCAAAGCACACACACTTTAAATATCAATTTCAAAATATACACTTTTCGTGTGCGGTTTCCCCAATCAACTGTCTAAAAATCACTGAGGATAAGTCATCAGAAAGCAGAGTTTATGCTCCAGACGCGAGGCTAATCATAGCCACTCGCGTAGTACCAAGACGCAAGGGTTGAAGCCCGTGTCTCAACATCTCTGCAATGGCCAAGACGCGGAGCTTGAAGGCCGTGCCTCAGCATCACTACAGTACCAAGACACAAGGGTTGAAGCCCGCGTCTCTACTTCACTGCAATAGCCAAGACGCAGAGTTTGAAGCCGGCGTCTCAACCATCTATGCAATACCAAGACGGAGGGCTTCTCTGTAGTTGAAACACGGCTTCGAGCCTCGCGTTTTGCATTATATTATAGTATTGTTGGATGTCGACTTCCAGCCTTGCTAGACGCGGGTTTCAAACTTTGCTAAACGCAGGCTTCGAGCTCTGGGCCTTGGTATTGCATAAATAGCTGAGACGCAGGCTTCAAGCTCTGCGTATTGGCCATTGGATTGAAGTAGAGACGCGGGCTTCGACCCTTGCGTCTTGGTACTGTAGTGATGCTGAGGCGCGGCCTTCAAGCTCTGCGTCTTGCCTATTGCAGTGATGTTGAAACGCGGGCTTCGATCCTTGCGTCTTGATACTGCGCCAGTGGTTATGATTAGCCTTACATCTGAAGTATAGACTCTACTTTCTGATGACTTGTCCTCAGTGATTTTTAGACAGTCTACAAAAATCCCTCCAAAATTTTCAAAACTCAACGGTTGACTGGGACGGGTTTCGAAATACTTTGGATTTTTCTTCTGGCAGCAATGCTCTCAAGACTGGACTAGCAATTTTCTGAGATATCTTGAGCTTGATCTTGTCTAGATTTTGGTCTTGTCTGAATTTTGGTCTTCTTGAGTGTACGGTTAAACTCTTTGAAGCCACCAAAAATGATTATTGAAAGTATCTAGATACGCGGTCCGGACCTCCTCGGTGCTCTGAGCTGATTGTTAGTATACTGTTGAATCAGGAGAAATAGTCATCTGCTTTCGCCAGTGTACTGTTGAACTAATTACATAAGCAAAGGCTAAACGCGAGTCTTATAGACGCAAAGGTCATGTTGCTTTAGAAACGCAGACCTCGTCTAAAATAAAAACGCGGCTCTCATTCATCGGAGGGACGCGAGAATTAAAGTGGAGACGCAGCTCTCAATTGGTTGAAGTAACGCAGACTTCAAGGTGGAGACACGGACCTCTCTATGCTGGGGAGACGCGGCTTTGTGAAACGTGAGACTCGTGTTCTGGGTGCATTGCCACGTGTCTGACAGAGCTTGAAGAGATGTTCCCTTAACACGCGAGGTTCGCGTTCAAGACGCATTGTCACGCGTCGGGCGATGATTGGTTTTAAGATACGGGCCGCGTATCTCGGTGGATTACTGTGTCTATAAAAAACAACAATTTTTCAAAAGTCATCATTAGACTCTTTTCTTCTCCGCTGAGCCATGCGTCGAGAATTTTCAGAACTTAAGAAAAGCTCTGAGTTTCTTCTTGTTTTTCTCATCTTCTACACATAACTCACGGTCGAAACGGCCCCAAAAACAAAACATGTGGCTTCGTCCTCGAGCACTGTCACTCCGGAGGTCCAAATGGGTGGTTTCTCTACGCAAGAGGCTCCCATTTCAGGTAATAAAACCATTAGAATCGGTTTTCACCATTAAGGGACTTGAAGAGTTATCTTAACTCTTAAGTCTTTTCTGAACTGAACCGCCAACGCGAGGCTCACGCCCGCGTTTGATATTCAAATGTGGCTCTGGCACTGGTAGGCAAGACGCGGGTTTGATGACCTCCGTGTCTTCCGCTTCATCTACTCGAGTCTGTATCTGCTTACTGAACGCGGGCTTCGTTGAGCCTTGTGTTTTGGTCCCAACACTTAGAAAATTTTCTTAAGTGAGGAAGTTCAGACGCGGATTTCATGTGAACCTCGCGTCTCTGAGGCTGGATGCGGGCTTCACTGAGTCTCGTATCTGAGTCCAACACTTAGAGAAATTTCTAAGTTGTGAAATTTAAAACGCAGGCTTCATGCGAGCCTTGCGTCTTTGAGTTTAGACGCGGCTTTTGCTGATCTCCACGTCTAAACTCAATCTCGCGTCTGAGCTTCAACACTTAGTCAAATTTTTTTAGATTTCTGATTGTGTGTTGTTCTTTTTGCAGTACAATACTCCTCAAACCCCTGTCCAAGAAATGCCTTTTTGGACACATCGGTGGTGCCGATCCAAACCTGATCTTCGTTCTCTAGGAGGCTCCCCCAGTGTTTACTCTGAAATCGAGGGAGCGTCGATACAGGCTCAGCAACCCTAATATGCTGACTTTCTGAGAGATTATGACCAGTCTGACACCCATATCGCACTGAAGAAACCGGACTTCTTTTTCGGTGATGCCATCACTGAGGACGATAAGGTCTTGTATGATGGAGACTAAAAATGGCTCCGCCAGATCGGGATAGGAGGGTTTTCCTTCACAACATGGAGAGGATGTACCCCTTAACGTATCTGCAGCACACGTCGGTACACCGCACAATGGAGTGGGACTTCTCTAAGTCAATCTCTGGTGTGTCCCTCGACAAATTGGGTGCAAATGAAGCATACCCTGCTGGCCACGGGAAAGATGTATTCGGGCTATATCCCAGATTGGTCAGGGCTGAGTATCTGACAGGAGAAACCCCTCAGTTGGCCACCACCTTTATCAATCAATTCTTGAAGGTGAAGGGTAATTTTCCTACTGACTTTCGCCCGCCCGGGTGGGTCCGCTCTACCGACAAGTCATGGTGGGACAGGATGGTTGGCTTTGTTCTTACAGAGCTCGAGGACTTGCTGAAGCAGGTGGGATTATACCATGCTGTTAGGGCCGTTCAGTATGGCCTCCCGCAAAGCTCCTACCACTTTTATGGTGTCTTGGAGCTCTTGTTTCGTGTCAGAAAATTGAAAATATGAATCATAAAATTTCTTTGGATCAATGAAAGATTACAATGAATCAATACTTCGATTACAAGAGAGAGGAGATATTCAAACTCAAATCTCCTCTTTGTTTAATGTTAGGTTCTTGATTTAGCGATAGAAAGTGATTCTTATTTTTTGTTGATCGGGTGAACGTCAGGGTCTTCTAGGATCCTTCTCTTCGGATTATAGATGGAGTAGCATAACTCCTGTCCAAATAGAATCTCAAAGAGACATGGGAAAAAACTTGAACTGAGCAAGTTAACAGAAGAGTTGAACTCTTTAGTATTCCCTAGGCTGAAGATTCTGATCAAAATTCTCCAATTCCCCTCTTTAATAGCAAACTAAGCTATTTATAGGATTTTTAGGGGTAAAACTGTCCCCTAAAAACCCTCCATGATGGAGGTTAACTCCCCTCATTACGTAGGCAGTAATTGACCTGGTAATGAGGGCAGTTTTAACTGAAACGTAGGGCTTCTCTGCAGTTTAACGCGGGTTTCGAGCCTCGCGTTTTGGCATTATAGTGCTATTGGATACCGACTTCGAACCTTACTAGACGCGGGCTTCGAACTCTGCTAGACGCGGGCTTCGAGCTTTGTGTCTTAGTATTGCATAGATGGTTGAGATGCGGGCTTCGAGCTCTACGTCTTGGCCCTTGCAGTGAAGCAGAGACGCGGGCTTCAAGCTCTGTGTTTCGACTTTGCACGAGTGGCTCTGATTAGCCTTGCGTCTGGAGTACAGACTATGCTCTCTAATGACTTATTCTCAGTGATTTTTTAGACAATCTACAACAGGCACTCGTCGAGAATAAAGCAGATACTCATTCAAGAGAAATTGTACTCACCTGAATCATAGGAAAATCGTCGTAAAATCCCAGAACACCAGAAACACGTGCACGCCACCAATCCATATTAAAATATATGTATATATATATTAGAAAGAGTGAGAGAGAGGAGGCTAAGAGAGAGAAAGAGAGATAGGGAGAGGGTTGTAGGAAAGAGAAAGGGGGTTGTGCTGGATAAGGTGGGGGTAAAATATGAAAGAAAGGAAAAGATAAAAGAAGAAAAGAAAGGAATAAAGAAAAAAAGAAGTGAAAAGAGGAGAGAAGAAGGGGGATGGCCGGCGGCTCTAGCTGTCGCCGGCAGCCAGGGGGCGGCGAAGCCGCCGGAGAGGGGCAGCGAGGCCTAGGTCCGGGGAGGAAGAAGGTGGGGGTGGGTTTGTTGTTGTGGTGGTGGTTGTTATTGTTGTTGTGGTGGTGGTGGTGAAGGTGGTGGGGGTGATTGTTGTTGATGGTGGTGGTGGTTGAAGATGGTGATGTTGGGGAGTTGGAGGAGGAGGAGGAGATGGTGGTTGAGGGGTTGGAAGTGAATGAGGAGGTGGATTGATGGTAAATTGAAGAAGAAGATGGCAATGGTGGTAATGGGTTTTGGTAAGAATTGGAGAAGAGGAGATGGTGGTTGAAGAGAAGGGAGGTGGAGGAGAGAAGAGAAAATTGGGAATGGCGGCGCTGGCCTGGGGAGGGCGGCGGCGGCGCCAGTGGTGTTGTTAGAGGCGGAGGTCAAGGGGAGGAAGAAGGAGAGTTGGTGGGGGAGAGTGGGAGATAGGGAAATTGAGAAGAATGAAAGAAAAGAAAAAAGAAGGGAGAGGGGAAGAGGGGAAGAGTATGGAGGAATGGAGGTGGTTGAGATGGCTATCGGCAAGGTATGGGGGAGGCAGGAGAGAAGGAAGAAAGAAAAAGAAAAAGAAAAAGGACAGAAGAAAAGGAAAGAAAAGAAAAGGAAAAAAAGGGAAAAAAAGGAAATTTTGGAAAAATTGTAATTAAATATATTATTAAATAATTAAATTAATTGGATAAAATGGGAGTATTAAGTAGAGGAGTGGAGAAGGAAAAAGCAAGAAAAGAAAAGAAAAAATAATATTATTATTTAAATCGGATAAAAAGTGACTGTTTCAGAAACGTTCCTAAAAGTTCTCAAAAATAGAAAATATTATTTTAAGATGCCAGGTGAAATCTGATTCGAGAAATTCAATCTAGTTTTCGAATTAAAAATCCTGAAATACACTAGTGATCTCGGTCGACACCAAAACTGGTGAAATTAAGATAAATTCAGAAAAATCCCCAAAATGCATTTAGATAGACAATGAGATTTTAAGAAGTAATGTGAAAATTGTTTCTAGAAATTCAATTCGGTTTAAAAAATAAAAATCAGGAATTAGTCAGCAATACCGATGGACATCGGTTTTGAAGATTTTGCAGAATAATTCTGAAAATTTTCAAAAAATTATGAAAAATATTAGAAAACAGTGTTTAAAACTAAAATCGGTCAAGTCTGACTACCGTAAAGGCCAAATCAAGAAATATATTCGGATCGGGTCCCCGGTTCAGACTAGAGCTGATTCTAAGTCCACGAATCTGGATCCAATTCAAAATAAACGCACAAATAATCATAAAACAAAAATAAATACAAAAACTAAATCAAAAAATATGATCAAAAAATCAGAATACGTATCTAAGTATGTATTCTGGGAACGGGGTGTTACAATCTACCCACCTTATAAAATTGCGTCATCGTAATTCGTTAAGGGATTGATGAACATAAAAAAGTAGGAACGAGGATTTATACCAATTAAGATATGAATAACTGAGGGTCGTTCTCACAAATCGACTGAACGGTAAACTCAGTACTTAGACATTTCTGCACTTCCTGCCATATATATGCTATACTAATTCTGACTTGATGTCTGCTGATAAAAGAACACTGCCACTTGATATCTGCTCATAAAGAATTCTGCCATAACTTCAGGGAACTGACTCGTTCTGAATAGTATGAAGCGAGCTGACTTGAAGAGACGATCAATAATGTTACTTTTGGACTCTGAGTAGCTGTTGAAATCCATAGAAATCCACAGAAACCCTTAGTGATGAAATCCATAGAAATAAATAAAATTTCTGTGTGGCACAAAGTTGTGTTTGGCGAAGAGTCTAAAATATAATTCTCAGACGTGATGCATACTTACCATCACTCTGAAGATAAAGAAAACCTTGATAACACTGAGCATAAATAAAGAAGAATGATAGCAACAAAATCTAAATACTAGGCATTGATAACTCTGAAAAATCATAACCAAATAGAATAGCCATAGCAAGTCTCGAATACTGTCTTCTGAATGATAACCAGACTGTAGATTAAATATGTTGAAAATACCAGGGTCTTGCAAGGTTGACCGATTAGATGTCTAATAAAAATCATGATAATTTCATTCAAATATAGTAAGAAAACCCAGTTCATTAGATCCACAATAACAAGTTAAGCAGGAGAACTCCAGGGGATGAGGCTAGAGTGCTAAACACTGACGGAACTAGCCACGAGCGAAGCCAAGCCTAGGTGAGGCCATCGCGTAACACAGCATCAGTCGTTAAGCGTTAGGATGTGGCGGAGCTAACGGTCTGCGAGGCTCGCACTTGGCAAAGCTCACGCAGCGAAGCCAGCGCGTAACACGACGCTAAATTCTAAGCGCCCGTATGCAGCGAAGCCCACTCGGTTAAGTTCACGCGTGGCTAGAACATGACCCTCACTTAGCAAGGCTAGAAGGGTCCGCGGTTCATCGAATCTATAAAGACTTTTGAATGTTGGTGGCCCTCAGCTCTATGAAATTGGTAGAGGAAATCACGACTGTTATTGAAAATTATAATAGAAAATACTATAACTCTGTCTGACAGAAACCCTGAATGTGAAATTCGTTCCACACTGACATTCCTTTTGACATAATCCATCCGATCGAATAAGTGATATTTATCCCACTTTTGAAACTGATCCCCACTTTTTGTGCTAGTCCCAATGATGCGTCCTCATGTACAAGAATGGAATACGAAGCCGAAAACTACCCAATATAAGACAATGTGATATACCATAATCAAAGAATACCAGAACAGAATAAGAGTGAACCACATTTGCCTTGCCACTACCCTACCAGTCTATCCATATCTTAAGTTGGTATAAAAATCACAAAAATCGGAACACTGAAAAAATAAAAGGGGTTAGGAATCAAAGAAAAGATAATCAAGAAAATAGATAACTATGCACTTGTATTTGGATTGTATAACCATGACTCATGTGTTTCAGCTTCAAATTCCTTTATCATTAATTTGTTAACTAGTTGTACTAAATATGTGAGAGCCTAGGCTCTGATACCATCCTATAACGTCTCGATCTCGCGGGTACGGAGACATTACTCGATGTATAAACGTAGGTAAAAAAATCCTCACATATATACGCTAAGCATCAGTACAAGTAAGAATCAGAGTACGAAAGTACGTGGTGCATTATACATTCTAACATATGAGTACAATTACAGAGTTATCACAGAATGTGACATAATATTACATTGATGTTACATCACCGATATGACGCAAATGTGAGAATACAAAAAGATATACAATAACGGACTGTACAAAAAGAGACTCAGAGTCATAACAGAAAAACTGTAAAGCCGAGCAGGAGGCCTGGAAGAAAAGAGACCAAATGATCCACCGATGATCCACAGTTTGGCTGCGCCACTCTGATCAGCAACAGGGATCCCAACATGATCCAAGATCTAGAATCTGGACATGAAAGTCCAGGGGAGTCAGAAAGCTACCCAACGAGTACGTAAGATGAAGCCAAATGACGTGCACAGGCAAACACACGTGTACATGATAAAGTGATGTGATTCAAGCATTCGGGTACATGCATTGACCGGTAAGCTTAAACGGGAAATCAGAAGTCGGTACAAAACCCGAAAATCAGTATATCAATAAATCCGAATAAAAAAGCATGTACTGAAATCGAATCGAAAGCATAAGTACACATAAGCATACAGTGAGATCTCAGGTATTGTATTAAATACGAGCGTGGACAAAATTAGTTGTACAAGCTCAAACTTTGGGTTCATGGGATTGATACGTCGAGAGGATAATCCAAACAAGAAAACCCTAATCTATATATCATATACCCCATGTCGCCATCATCTGAGTTCATACAACCTAAATTGCCCTCAGAGTAACAGAACAATAGTGTGTCTGGAGTAATCATTATGTCACAGAATAATATATATACAAGAGATGAGTAGGACAACTTAATCGTATAACAATAACGATCAGTGTCGCCTGTTATTATAATCACTTCCTTCCAGTGTCCCATACCACTAGTCGTTCACACTGGAGTTCGCCATCTAGCAGAACGCATCTGGACTTTGATACGTGGATACCATTATCTATATGAGAGAATGACACAATAACACCCGCTCCTGACATTATTATTATTAACAATTAAGTTATAGCTATTATAGGACAGTGTCTGGTGTCACACATTAAGAGTCGGTGATCGGTAGTCAGTATAGGTGTTAGCAGCATAACAACCAGTTATTAAATTATTATTATTATTATGACTTATTCGATCCATATGTTTTGGTATGTATTACCGATTCACATACATCCATATATGAATAAGAAGAGTTAAATTATTGAAAACTGATGGGAGATCAATTGCATCATGTTCATAATGGGCCCCATGCATAGCGAAGACAACGGCCTCACGTGATTGGGTCTGGTCTCCAATCCCAGCCTAGCTAGGCTGTAAGGGTCTTATTTGTATGCCCTTAAATAGAAATAGAATCAGATCAGGGTGCCAGTACACCTTACCAGAACACCTGTGGCCTCAGGTCGCTCTGGTAAAGTTGCAACAACGAGCCATTATGAAGACATACTGATTGATGTCATCAGTTTTCACCATCCCGATGTAAGTTGTCCATTTATTACAGCTTTTATATAATTATCAATTTACAGGAATAGCAGGAGTATGATACATGAGTACAATAGTACTGAAGATACAGGATTACTGTATATAACAGAATATATAATTGAATTCTCGTAAATGTGATAATCATGAGTCAAGTGATTAATATGTCAGGTGTCAGATGACAAGAAATAATATGCCAAGTATCATGTGTCAGATATCAGGTGACAGGTAAATGCAACAGCGTAAGTAGTAAAAGCAAGCACAGGGTTATAATATAAATCGGGCAACCAATCACCCAAGTTAGAATATGAAAATAATGTAGAAGAACATTTCAAACTCTTCACAACCCTAATCATAGCAATAATATATTAAACTATTAATCAAACAACCCGACAGGGTGAGATTGAACTGGACAGGCAAGTAAGAGAACAGATGAGCAAATAAACAAGACCTGGTAGAACTGGACAAGCCGACAAGCAGAACTGGATAGATAACCTACAAAGTTGATCAGATAAGCGGTCAAGCAAGCAAGCAGAGTTAGGTTAAATTGTATAGACAAGTAAGGCTGAATAGACAAGTGGTTAAGCAGAGTTGGATCTGGTTAAAAGCAACTGATGCTAAGAAGGGCGGGAGTATAGCTAGACCGTATTAGCAGCATATAACGCTAGAAACATGACAGAGCTAGAATCCTTACGAAGCTAGCGTGCAGCTATAGGCTAAACCCGCATGGCGGGGCTAACGCATGTAGCAAAGTGACGTATGAACATCAAGCTAACGCTCACGGCGAAGCTAAACGCCTACGGCAAAACCAAGACATGTTGGGTCTTCGCGTATGGTGAAGCCACGCTCGCGGCACAACTAGACGTACGTGATAAAGCCAGCGTATAACCGCTATGCTATCGTACATGGCATAGCCACGCTCGCGACAGAGCTAGCTGATAAAGCGTAGAGCACTAAGCTCGCCTGCCGGCAGAGCTGGTAGAGATCTCGAAGGTAAAGTCCGAAGCTGGGGTCAAGCTAGCAAGCAGTGATAGACACTAACGCGCGCGTGGCGAAGCCAACGCACGTGTTGTAGCGGTGTATGAACACTCTGCTAACATCACGACGTAGTTATTCTTGGGAGAGTTTCACGGTAAAACATTGAACACTAAGCTCGCCTACCAGACAGAGCGAAAGAGAGACCTAGAGGGTCTAAGCGCACCCCTTTCGGGGAGTGGGCAAGAGTCCAAACGGGCTAATGGGGCTAAAAGGCCGAGGAGGTACCTGCAGAAGATATTAGTACCACTCAAGCACACATATAAACAGGAGAAATAATAACGAGAGAACTGTAGATCAGTCAACCTCGCGGCGGGCTATCACGAAACCCGTAGGTGTAGAACGAAGTCTATTGGATAGTCCAGCCCGAGGGCTAAGTACGCGAAATTACTCCGTCAAAGCTACCATTAAACCCATAAGGGTATAGGGGGACCCATTGGGTAGCCCGAGAAGTGGTCTTCCGGGACAGTGCACCCCCGAGGGGACGTTTGTCCCGAGGGTCTTCTACTGTAACTTGTACCAACGTTAGTCCACAAATACAATATCGTTTATACTAGTACAAGCATTCGCCACAGATACAAAATAATACCACCGATACAACACACGCCCACAGTATACAACATACCCACAATTACAACAATCATCGATATACAAATATAACATCGCCTAAAAATAATACAAGCACCCGCCCAGAATAAAACAGATACTCATTCAAGAAAAACTATACTCGCCTAAATCAACGAAAAATCGTCGTAAAATCCCAGAACACCAGAAACACGTGCACGCCACTAATCCATATTAATATATATAATAAAGAGAGAATGAGAGGAGAGAGAAGAATTAGTGAGAGAGAGGAGGCTACAAGAGAGAGAGCTAGGGAGAGACTTGTAGAAAAGAGAAAGAGAGGGGTTGTGCTGGATAAGGAGGGGGTAAAATAAGAAAGAAAGGAAAAGATAAAAGAAGAAAAGAAAGAAGTGAAAAGAGGAGAGAGGGAGGGGATGGCCGCCGGCGAGAAGTGAAAAGAGGAGAGAAGGAGGGGAATGGCCGGCGGCCCTGGCCGCCGCCAGCTGTCAGGGTCCAGCGGAGCCGCCAGAGGAGGCGGCAGCCTGGGCCCGAGGGAGGAAGGGGTGGGGTTGGGTTTGTTGTTGTGGTGGTTTGTTGATGTTGATGGTGAAAGTGGTGGTGGTTGTTGGTGGTCGTGGTGGTGGTTGAAGATGATGTTAGAGAGTTGAAGGAGGAGATGGTGGTTGGGGTTAGAATTAGAGGAGGTGGATAAATGGCGAATTAAAGAAGAAGAAGAAGAAGGAAATGGTGGCAATGGGTTTTGATGAAAATTGGAGAAGAGGAGATGGTGGTTGAAGAGAAGGGAGGTGGAGAAGAGGAGAGGGGGTAGGGAACGGCAGTGTTGGCCTGGGGAGGGTGGCGGTGTCGCCGCCGGTGGTGTTGGTGGAGGCGGCAGTCATGGGGAGGAAGAAGGAAAGTTGGTGAGAGATAGGGAAATTGAGAAGAAAGAATAAAAGAAAAGAAAAGAGAAGGAGGAGAGGGAGAGGGGGAAAGTATGGAAGAATGGGGGTGGTTGAGATGGCTGTCGGCAGGGTATGGGGGAGGCAGGGGAGCAGGTGAAGAAGGAAGAAAGATAAGGAAAAAGAAAAAGAAAAGAAGAAAAAGGAAAGAAAGAAAAGAAAAGAGAAAGAAAAAAGAAAAGGAAATTTTGGAAAAATTGTAATTAAATATATTATTAAATAATTAAATTAATAGAATAAAATGGGAGTATTAAGTAGAGAATTGAGAAGGAAAAAGTAAGAAAAGAAAAGAAAGAAAAAGAATATTATTATTTAAATTGGTTAAAATTAATTATTTCAGAAACGTTCCCAAAAATTCTCAAAAATAGAAAACATTATTTTAAGATGCTTGGTGAAATCTGATTCAAGAAACTCAATCTGATTTTCAAATTAAAAATCCTAAAATCCACTGGTGATCTCGGGCGACACTAAAACTGGTGAAATTTTGATAAATTCAGAAAAATCTTCAAAAATGCACTTAGATAGAAAATGAGATTTTAAGACGTAATGTGAAAGTCGTTTCTAGAAATTTAATTCCATTTAAAAATAAAAATCAGAGAATCGGTCAGCGACACCGATTGACATCAGTTTGAAGATTTTGCAGAATAATTGTGAAATTTTTTTTAAATTATGAAAAATCTAAAATATTAAAAAATAATGTTTGAAACTGAAATTGGTCAAATCTTATTACCGTAAAGGCCAAATCGAGCAATATACTAGGACTGAGTTCCCGGTTCAGACTAGAGCTGACTCTCAGTCCACGAATCCGGATCCAAAACAAAACAATCTCACAAATAATCATAAAACAAAAATAAATATAAAAACTAAATCGAAAAATACGATCGAAGATCAAAATACATATCGAAATACGTATTCTGGGAACAAGGTGTTACATGTACCGTCACAACTAAGGTGCCGTTGTGCGGGAGTGCACCGAATATGAGTCTTCTTCTGAGAAAAAGCTGGCCCACCGGGAGGTGTAAGAGGATGAGTCATATTGCTAGATAGTTGTGCCTCCGAGCTTCGTTGACGTAGAGGGTCCTCTCCTTGGTGAGGGTGCCTTCTATCAAGGAGTTTCTAAAGATGGCGTTCACCTCCCGATATTGAACGAGGGGACTGCCTAGGTGTTCGTCTATGGTCTCGACCTGCCTCTGCACTCTAACCTTCGAGGACAGTCCGGAGTTGAGAATGAACTACTGGAGGTATCCTTCGTTAACCAGGTCCTGAAGGTGCCGTCAGAGGGTTCGGTAGTCTACTGTGAGGTAGCCCCTCCCTTCGTAGGCATAGAAGTCTCTAGATCCTAGCCCTCTTGGTTTACGTGAGAGGGGTCTGACCGGACGCCTAACCCAAGCTGGTCTTTGATTGCGTTGAAGATTTGATCGATCAGTACCCGGAATAGGATGGGGTCGAGCTCTGCTTCGGATTCGGCAGCGCACTTAGATGGCTTGCAGACAGCATAAGAATTGTGGCTCGGATTCTTCCTCTAGGGGAATTGTGACTTCGGCTACTCAACCTCAGGCTCTTGTCTCCAGGGGCAACTGGATGTGGCACGAGTCGTCTCTTCTATTTGGATGTACTTTTGAGTCCGGACGAGGATATCCCTCATCTTGGTGACATCATTCTTCACCAGATATTTGTAGAAGGGGTTGGTGACTTGCAGCCCACTGATGAAGGCGGCAGCGCCTAAGTCCTCGATATAGTTGTATATCAGAACCATCTGGCTATAAAAGTAATTAATGTAGTTCTTCAAACTCTCCTCAGCTTTCATCTTGACCGTGAGGAGCTGGTTGTTGTTCCTCTAGAATTCCCTCCGAGAAACAAACTGGCTGTAGAATGCGTCGGTTACTTCATCGAAGCTTCGAGTGAATTCCTCGGGAGTGAGTAAAATTAGTGACAGGCGACTCCCTTGAGGCTGGACGGGAACGCTCGGCAGGGAAAGAGGTCGTCGTGAGCGTAGATCACCATTTTATCCTGGTATTGTCGGAGGTGAAGGAGGGGTCGGAGGTTCCTGAGTAGTAGTCAAAGGTCAGCATCATGAACTTCTTTGGGAAGCGGAGCGTGATGATTTTCATCAACAATGGTGAGTCGGTGGATCTCATCCCGTTGTACTCCATCCCTTTTGAAAACTGCTAACTCGCTTGATTGAGTCGCTCCTGGACCAACTCTGTGATATCCTCTATGCAAGTTCCCAGGGTTCGAGAACCCTCAGAGTTCTCGGAGTCCTCATTATCTTCGTAGGTCTTCGATCGGTTGCGCCTCGAGCTTCCGGTGGAATGAGCGGATTCTCGTGCACGTGTTGACGATGGGGGAGTCCGCGCATTTCTTCCTACAGTGGGAGAAGATTGTGACTTCAATTGTGTCCTAATTTGTTTGAGCAGTCATGTCTGAATATAGGTTGCCACTTCTTTTTCACAAGCAGCAACTTCGCGGAGCCAGATCATCCTCGTCTGCTGGTTCTCCATCTGCTTCTGTATGGTGGAAAGCGTCTGGAGGAGTTGGTCACCGTTGAGCGGCGGGTCGAGTTCGGCGGTCTGCTTTCCAAGAGGTGAAGCAGTGTTGGAATGAGAATCCTCAGCGTCAGCATCAGAGATGTGGACATCGGATAGGCTGGGTCGACAGTCCGATGGCTCAGCCGCTTCAATAATTTTCCCTTTTCTTTTCGATCCGGCGGGGGCGACTGTAGTCTGATTGACGCTCTTCCTTAATGGAGCCATATCGGTCGTGCAAGGCAGCTTAGAGGAAGTGGCCT
Organism: Agave tequilana; assembly: GCA_038442645.1. Taxonomy (NCBI): domain Eukaryota; kingdom Viridiplantae; phylum Streptophyta; class Magnoliopsida; order Asparagales; family Asparagaceae; genus Agave; species Agave tequilana. The sequence goes on along the minus strand of JAVJIF010006719.1, from coordinate 37,474 downwards.
GATATTGGATGGCAAGAGATCCTAACTAAGGATCCAGAATATCTCAATGAAAGCACTAAATGCAGTGGGTAATTTCTAAGAAATCAATCCACTCACAAAAATAATAGAGTGGATATAATCAAAACACAGAAAAATCAACGCAAACACAGAAAATAACGTGAAAACCAATAGGAAAAAATCACAGAGAGGGGGAGGAGGATTGCACTATAACGATGGTGATTATAATGGGGTTCTCCTAGTGTGCTACAGTTTTTGGATTCGAATCAACCTCTCACTGGTGGGTTGGAAGAGTTCTCGAATTTATACAGGTTATGTCAAACAACTAAGGCTAGGAAGTCCTGTTCAGTTTGAACACTTAAGTTCCTTATCTTGATAGCGGTTGAGCCAAACACCCTCATTTGAATCGATATAGGAGAGTCTATCTCTAACTGGTGGTCTGCTCTTAGCTGTAGATGAGGACGAAACGCTCTCAAGGAGTAAATGCCACGTTTGAATGAGGATTGGGTTTAGAGGTGGAGATCTCCTGTAATCGGATTTACCTCTTCTTCTAATTACCCGACCCGCTCAGAATTCAAACTGGATGAAGACTCTGCATTAGGTGTTCTGGAGGTGATCACGCGTCGTGCATCCTTTTGAGGCTAGATCGACACGTGCCACGATCTCAAACGGGCAAAAAGTGACCACTACAGCTAGGTTTCAAGAGGTACAGGTACGAATATCTTCGCCAACAATTTAAACTATATATATTATCCCCATGCGTTTTCTCGTTGGTAGCTTTTCCACGTGATCAGAGGGTCCACATTAGCGAACAAGATTGCTTGACATGCATCGTTAGCCCAAAACCCATAAGCGAAGCTTTTAGGTTAAGTAGTCATCTAAGAAAGATGATAGTTATGATCTTATGGCATGGTAGCTGTAATGCTAGATGCAAATTCTACTTGGATAGCAACAATTTAGTAAAAGCACTGCTGGAGAAAATGGATATTATATTAAAATTCAAGGAACTAAAACTTGTGAAGATGTTAGAGACAAAATACACAGGCCAACATCAAACATGCTGATTAAATGAATCTGCATGTGTTCTACTTTGAGAAAATCAATTCAATAGTTCCAACATGCATTCTTCTCTGAGAAATTTGATACCAAGATGACACTTGGATCTTGCCACCTAACAAGGAGGTCATCAACCATGTATATACAGATAACACTAGCATACTTGCCTATCAATAATGAACAATAAATGACAGATAAAATGTATAATCAGCAACTACATCTAAAAACATGAAGAGAAACAATACCAAGAAAAGGAACCCACTTGGTAGAGATGCCAAATCCCCGTTCCACTTCCTTTGCTCCTCATTCTGGTCACCATTTCCCATCTCCTTCTCAAGCTCCAAAGGCGAAGAAGCCACATTTTCATCATCCACAGGCTTCATATGGACCCCCTCACGCTCCAATCTACCAGACTTGGAGACCTCTAACCTCCAACTCACAGAAGAAGGAGCACTGAGACGCCCATTTCTCATCAAATCCCTCTTGCCCAACTGGTGAATTCCACCATTGAAGCCCACAACAGCCTGGAGAGCCATCCTCAGAGCATTCCAAGTTCACAATTCCAGCAGAGGAGGAAAAAAAAAAATGGGTAATGTGGGGGCTCTGGGTTTCTTTGGGGACTTTCAACAAACAGTTGCCAGTTGGTGGGCAGAAACTGAAGTTGGTGGCAGATTTGTTGGCAGCACGTAATTTTCAAACAATGTGAGAAAATTCTCCCAAAAATCAACCTCGGGGAAATTAGAAAGGAATTAATTGGGGGGAGATTTGGTTGGAAAAGGGGAGCTGGGCCATTGTGGGAAAAGGAAAACAATTCATTAGCACCTTATTCTTCTTCTTCTACTTCTTTTTCCTTCTCCTTTTCTATTTTTTTCTTTTTGGCCAAGGTATCTGAATCCAGTGTGGATTCTGATTGGTTGGCGAGCATTCCCCAGTTCTGACCTCTGACAGCGCCCAGAGATGGGGATGTACTTTGCTATCATGTGGGACAGACATGAGTCGGGGCCATGATTCTTGATAAGGGGTGCGGGTGTGGGTGTCTTGACAAAAGCAGATAAAAAAAGTCAGGTGATTTCTGTTTGGGAGCGTTAATCTTGCCCAATCATAAAACCTTCAAGTTGTTAATTTCTTGTTATCTCTCAGAGCGAGAGATGACTATGGGCCTGTTTGTTTTGTTACAAAATGTCACAAGTCGTAAGTCGTAAAATGAGAATGGAAAAAGTGAACTGTAGTAGAGAAATATATTGTGTTTTACGGTGTTTGGTTGATAAAGTGAAGTGTAAATGGAAAAGTATATTGTGTTTTACGGTGTTTGGTTGATAAAAGTGAAAGTGTAAATGGTAAAGTATATTGTGTTTTACGGTGTTTGGTTGATAATGTAAAAGTGTAAGTGGAAAAGTTGACCACAAAACTAACTGTAGTAGTGATTTAAATATTATAAATACTATTAAATTAAATCTACTATTGCAAATTAAATTGTATTAATAAATTTGAGATAAAAATTAATAATCTTAGTATTTTATTTATAAGAATAATATTAATAAAATATTAGTATAAATAGTAAAATATTACTAAAATATTAACTAAATAAATAATATAAAATTTTAAGAAAATCTAAAGAACATTAATAAAATTTAAGAATACTAATAAGATATAAATATTAAAAAATGTTACAACAATAATAAAATATAGTTATAATATTATAATATTAAAAATACTTGAAATTATTATAATATAAATTTTATTATAATATTATTTTAATATTATAGAAATATAAAATAATAAAATAAAATATAATTATAATTTAATAATAAATTATCATTATAGTATTATTATACTGAATGATTATTACAATATTAACATAATAAAATATTAATATAATAATAAAATATTAATATAATAATAAAATATATTATGATATTAATAAAGTAATTTTTTATATTAAAAAATAAATAATTAAATATATAGTAATTTTATATTAAAGTATAATACTGTTATATTAATAAAATATTAACTCTAAATAAATAATAAAAAATGGAATAAGTATTAATAAAATAATAAAATATTAAGTTAAAATATTAAATTAAAATAGTAAAATATTAAATATTAAAACAATAAAAAGTTAAAGATTAAAAATATAAAATAATTAAATAATTAAATAAGAAATTGAACACTATTAAAATATTAAATATTTAATAATATTTAATTATATATTAATTATCAAGTAACTGTTTTGAACTGTAAGTGTTACTACAAGTGAGAGTTACATGACCACAAAATTAACTGTAGCAACTGTAAGTGGGAAAATATGAGTGTAAAAGTGAGATTTACATGACCACAAATTTAACTGTAGCAACTGCAAGTGGGAAAAGAAGAGTTGCAAAAGTTTTGCATTTTGCATTTTGCATTTTGCAAACGAAACCAAACAAGTGTAAATGTAAAGTTGTAAAAATTTTTACATTTTGCAAACATTTTGCAAGTTACCAAACACGCCCTATATACTTATAACTGGAAAGAAAGGTAACTTTTAGATGCCTGAGATTTTAAGTTTATCCTCCTGGCATAGAAATAGACTTGTGTCATTCTAAAAGATTTGAGGTCGAATCTTTCCAACTCAAATACAATTCTCCAACATTCGAATACAAGATCCACTCTAATGGCGTTGATTTATATTATTTCAAGTATCTGTAAACCAAAAGTCAAGTGTTTTGAATATTTTTTTGTCCATGCATCAACTGTGAGAAAAACGAACAGCCTAAATAATGAGTTGGTTAGTTTAACGATGTAGAACATTTGAAATCTAACAAAAATTAATTTGTAGGGGTTTTTAAATGTTTAGATCATAATCAAATGGCTGGATCGAGAATTTGTATGTTTAAAGACATAGACCTAACCAACTCACTACTTTCGGCCGTCCATTTTCCTCAACTTGATGGATGGGCAAAAATTATTCAAAACACTTGATTTTTAATTTATAGATACTTGAAATAATATAAATCAACTTTAACGGAGTGGATCTTGTATTCGAATGTCGGAGGATTGTATTTTAGTTGGAAAGATTCAGCCTCAAATCCTTTTGGAAGGACACAAGTCTCTCCCCCCCCTCTCTCTCTCTCTCTCTCTCTCTCTCTCTATATATATATATATATATATATATATATATATATATATATATATATATATATATATATATATATATATATATATATATATATATATATATAGTGAGTTGATCCCCTAAGAACGGTTCTCACGAATTTATGTGAGAACTTTCACGTGGGCCGTCGGATCTGATAGAGATCTAGTTTTATTTGATTTGATTTATCAGATCCGACGACCCACGTGAAAGTTCTCACAGAAATCCGTGAGAACCGTTCTTAAAGGATCAGCTCCCTATATATATATATATATATATATATATATATATATATATATATATATATATATATATATATATATATATATATATATATCAGAAATATGTATATCAGCCGACAGTCGAGTCTCTCTTAGTCTGCGGTGACGTAGTACATTTTTTACTATACCAATAAGTTGCGGCCCACTTATTGGAATAAGTTAAATTACTAAATGCCCCTCAGTATAAGTTATTTGTCTCGCTATTATTTATTATTATTTTTCCCTCTATTTCTTTTTCCACTCATTGTCAGATTTAGGTTTTCCTTTTCCTGCCATAAAGTTTTTCTGAAAATAGCGGTTTCCTGATCAGGTTTTTCTCCTTTTTTATTTTAATGTTGACGTCGGAGCAAAACACTTCCCCCTTCAATTCTGGTCGCTGTCGTAAGCGAGCTCTATCTCCCAATCTAAATATGAACTATATATCACCTAGTTCAACTTCCTCTCAAAATATTAAAAGTATTAAAGGGTTGAGATCTTTGGATGTTGATCAAGAGGTTTTTATTTATCATTTTTTTCCCACAATTTCTTATATGTAAAATATTTTGTGTAGCGTATATGGAACTGCGACCTAGATTTTGTTTTACAGAACAATATAATCACTTTTACTAAAGTCTTTTTTCAAAAATAATTTCACAGTTTTGTTAAATGCGATCTCAGTCGCATTTATATAATTTAATACACTAAATTGTAAGAACTGGGACCACGGTCGCAGTATGTATTAAAAATAATTTTCCAATTATCAAAGCTAGCTTTATAACTGCGACCTGAGTCGCAGTCTTATTTTTTATAGTTCTGACACGTGTCCAGGTCAATTATATCTATTTTATACACTAAATTTTAAGAACTGCTACTTAAGGTCGCAGATACACTAATGACAAATTTTTACAGTTATTATTCACATTTTTTAAAAACTAGGCCATACAGAGAACTGCGACTACGGCCGCAGTCTTTTATTCAGAAGTTACAGATTTTCTTACATCTGCGACCTTGGTCGCAGTTTTAGTTATTATAGTTCGGACGTGTGATTTTCAATTATTTATTTTTATTTAGTTCAGCAATTTATTTTGTAAGATCTGAATTCACATAGAGAAATGTCTGGAAGCTCATTTATTTTTTTAGGGAAACAGTTTTCTACGGACGATGAAGCATGCAACTTCTACAATTCATATGCAAGGAACAGAGGTTTTGGTATGAGAAGAAAAGAAATATATAAGTCACGGAGGAACAGAAGCTTACCTATAGATGCAGAATCATTAACACTATTAGTATAAAAATCAAGATCGCAGTACTTTAAAATACAATTTGAATAGGAAAAAGTTTGTGACCTTGATCGCAACAGTCTTTAATAAACTATAAAATATTCCGAGATAGGTCGCACTGATATTTTACACTGCGACATTGGTTGCAATTTCATAATTAAACCTTTGTTTCTTCGTACTAAGACCGTGGTCGCAGTGTCATATTAACCTTACTTAGCAGAACATTGACACTGCGACCAAAGTCGCACTGTTATATAACACTGTGACATAGGTCGCAATTTCCTAATTAACAAAAATATTTTACCATTAAGGGGCCTTTGTTTCTTTATACTGCGACCTGGGTCACAGTATCCTATTAGGCTAACTTATTAGAACAGACTGTGGCCAGAAACTAAAAAATGAAAAACGGTTGCCAACACTGTTACATCAGTCACAGATATTTATGAAAAAAATAATCTTAAAAAACAGATGTTACTAATTTCAAAAAAAATTAAAATACTGCGACCAAGGTCGCAAAAACATAAGTCGCTTATACAAATAACTGCGACCAAGGTCGACAAAAAAGGGAATTAAAAATTTTAAAAAAATATAAATCTCTAATAAATCGTTAATTCCTATTTTTCTTTTCATCTTAAACTGTGACTCGGATTAAAGAATCTTACTTCTTTAAATTAAAAAAAGGTCTCTTTCTCTCTTATTTGAGACCATGGTCGCAAGCTTTAAAAAAAAATTAAACTAAATTATTTTTAAAATATTTTAAAGAAATAACAGAATTTTCACAATAAAATTCAGTTTATAAAACACTTTTAATTGAAGTTAAATTAAAATGTAGATTTTTCTGTAAAAAAAATGGGAAGGGAATCGAAATTGAAAAATATAACACTTCAGGCGGACAAAAAAAATTTCTAGGTTTTCCATTTACCTTTTCTGCTGATAATTTCTTAGGTGCCATTTAGATCAGATGTTTTTTTTTTTTTAAAAACAAAGTTTCGAACGAAAAAGATGGAAAATTTTGGAAAAATAACACTAAACTTTTCAGATTGATGAACTGAAATTTTCAAATCTGTAATTTTTTTCAAAAAAAGTTTTTACTTACAGTAAAAAGTTGTGAGAGGGTATTTTCGTCAATACGATTCTTGAAGTGACTAATACTTACTCGGGCAAAATTTTTTTGGTTTTTGTTTGCCAGAATATTACAAATTCGTGGTTATTATGTTGCCACGTCCCGCCAGCTGAGAAAATCTCTCAGCTGGCGACTGAGGTACAGCAACTATATATATATATATATATATATATATATATATATATATATATATATATATATATATATATATATATATATAGGAGTGATCTGGTCAGAAAGCTACCTTATGTGAGAAGATGAGAAAGAGGCGTAAGAACCGTCGGAATAGTTTCTGGGTGGCTGAGATTAGTTTTGGAGGAAACAAAACTAAAACCCACAAACTAAATTAATCAACCCAAAACTAACTTAACCAACCCAAAAACTAATCTCAACCACCCAAAAGATAATATGACGGCTCCTGTGATCTATTTTCATCTTCTCACCTAAGCTAACTTTCTCACTGGATCGCTACTATATGTAAACATGTGTGTGTAGGGTTTTGTACATCAGTCGCCAGCTGAGAAAGTCTCTTAACTAGTGGCGACGTGACGCAATCTCTGCCACTGATCTGTGACAGAATGTAGGCGGTAACGAAGCCAAAAAATCCTCCTAAAAAGGTTATCAATCACTTTATTGTACCAATTGATCAAAATACTCTCGGTTTTACTTTCAACCTAGTAGAATTCATCCTACACAAATTTTTACCAAGCAAAAAAAATTTGTGATTTTTTAAGAAAGTACCGAGCAAAAAATATCTTTATAACGAATGCGATCAAAATCGCAGATTTAAAAAAAATACTGATTTGAAGTAAAAAGCGATTTTAAACACAGTTAACTGTAAATTGTGAAATTAAGCCTTTTTTTAATTTGTTTGTTTAAAGAAAACTGCGATCAAAATCGCAATCTTTGAAAATAATAATTTGAAATAAAAATGGGGTTTTTAAAATATTTCAAATTTTAGACTACAGATTTGAGTTTTTAAAATTTGTTTCTTTAAAAAAGATTGTGACTCAAAGTCATAATCTTTGAAAATAATAATTTTAAAAACAAGTTATTTATAAATATTTCAAGATATGGACTTGCGACTTGAGTATTTTTTAATTTGTTTGTTTTAAGAATACTACGATCAAAACTGCAATCTTTCAAAATTAAGCTATTTAGAATACTGCGACCTTGATCACAATCTTATATAACTTTTTTTTAAATGCGACCAAAGTCTCTATCTTTGGAAAAATAAGCTATCTAAAATACTGCCGTCTTGGTCACAATCTTGCATAACTTTTTTTTTACTGATAATAAGAACTGCGACCACAATCGCAGTTAATTGTGAATCAGATATTGTTATATGAGACAAAAACTGACAGTCAAACTTTACTCAGAAATGACATTTTAAATGAACTGCGACTATGGTTACGGTATGAACTCAGAAATGGTTAGTTCTCATTGCACGTATGAACTGAGATCAAGTTCGCAGTACAAGAACAATATATAAAACTTGCTATCATTAAGCAATGCGACCTCAGTCGCAGTCTTTAATCGCAATCCGCATATTACATAATTTTGTTGTTTATAAAATGTGACAAAGGTGCACTCCTAGCAACAATCAATACTAACAAAATAGATTAGTATTGCAACCGTGATAACTGTCCTTGTATGACATAAGTTATAAAATACTATATTATGATGCGATTTAGCCACATTCATTAATGTCCTATCTGCTGTGATACAACGAGAGTTTCAAAAAATACTAGTAAAATTAATCTAGATAAAGAAAAGAGGTGCACTATACGAAAATTAAAAAATTGAAAAGAAACATTCTATAAAAAGCTAATTGTTGTTCACATTATAAATTTCTGAAAAAAAAATACTCTGGGGGTTCTCCCACCATAATTGCTTCAATTAAATATTTAATTGATTTTTATCTCTTCTTCGAATACTCAACCGTCCCCTCTAATACTAATTATTACTATAAACATCATTTCAGAGTATTGGCCTTTTTATAGTGCCTATAAGTAATATATATTAAAGATCTGACTTCTAAAAAAAATATTTATGTTCTTCTTCTTTATTTGATTTTTAAACTTTCTCAAGCAATATTCTTGAGTCATGTCTTTCGAATCTTTTTTCTCTAAACAAATTGATTTTAACTTCATTCATTCTCTCACCGGTCCTCTTTCTCCAGAGAATTCTAGTGAATCTGGTAGCAATTTGGACTTCTCTCCTTTTGACTATCTTCTTTCTTCAAGTAATCTTGTTTCTGATCTTACTCTTCAAGAGGAGGATCAAGTTTTATGGGACTTGGTGAGGAGCTTATTCCTATTGCCACTTGACGAAGACATGATTGATAAAAGCATATCCTCTGATGTTGAAGGCGCGCTTTTTTCCAACATGTCATCTGGAGATTCTTCTCGATACGGATCGGAAGAAGAACTTAATACAAACGACCCATTCTGAGAGTTCATCGACGAACTAAAGTACCCTCCAAAAGATGAGAAATACGAGGAGGAGATGGAGGAGGTCAACGAGGGATAAGAAGAGGAAAATGAACACGAAGATGAAGACAAGGAGAATGAAGAAGACAAATTTGATTACGATGGTGATGACGAGGACTAGTATTTTCTGTACTTTGATAATCACTTTTTTTGTCTCCTTTTTTTGAGCTTTAATTCTCATTTTTGTAAGGTCTCTTTCTGATCATATAATATGCTATAAATAGAACTTCCTTTTCGACAAAAATATTCTTCAATTATATGTTCAAATATGTATCTTTCATGCTTTTTAATTAACCGTGTTCGCAAAACTTTTTAAAAAATGGTTTTATAATGACTGCAAATATGGTCGCATTTCTCATATAAACATTGTATAATTTACGTAATAATTTGATGACAAATATATTCATGTACTACAAACATTGACAATCATATTGTACTATAACTCATGCCATTTTAAATGAAGTGCGGCTATGGTCGTATTATGTACTCAAAATACTTAGTTCTCATTGTTCATCATAACTTCAACAAGGTCACAGTACACGTACATTTAGATATTATCAAACTTGAATAGCATTGCGACCATAATCGCACATATAACACAACTTTTAATCCTATATTACGACTTGTTACTGTAACCTTAGTGGCAGTCCTTACTAAACAATAATAAAATCATAAGGATAAAGTAAAGTGGTGCAACATAGTAAAATTAAATATCTGAATAGAAAAAAAGTCAATAAAAGTTTATATGCAATTCATTTCATAATATTCTGGAAAAAGTGGTCTTGGGGTTCTTCTGCCACAAATGCTTCAATTAAATATTTAATTGCTTTTTTATCCAATCTTCGAAATCTCAATAGTCACATATAATACTTATTGTTACTGTTTTGAGAATTTATTTCGCTTCCAGACATGTCACCATGCAATTTAATTTCTTACAAAAAAAGTTCACTCTGTTTACAAATAATGCAAAAATTATTGAAATTAAAGGACAGAAATAAGAGAGGACTGCGACTCAGCTCGCAGTACCAATAAAAAAATATTATAATATCCCTAAGTAAATAATATAGTATTTCTATTTTTGTATTTATTTTTACTGCACATAATTTTATTAATTATTCTTAAGTGTTAATATTATATTTATTATTTATTAATGATAGTAGCAATTGTTAATTATTATTTGTGTTAGTATCACTTAATTATTTTGATATTAGTATGGTTCATTAATATTGTGTTTTCCTTGGTTAGCCCATTTCCTTACCCTTGGTCCACACCCATTCCTATTTCATTGATTCCTAAACCCGTTATCTCAACCCAAACCTATTACCCGTTTACCTGTTTGGATCAAACCCCAAACCCGCTACCCATTAACCCGAAACCCATTATCCAAATACCTTAATCCCAACAACCAATCCAAATAAAATCCTAAATCCTAACAAACTATCTAATCCCAACCTAAACCCCTCAAAATCTCCTCAATCCCAACAACCTGCAGCCGCAGCCCCCTCTCCATCTTCCCTGTTGGCACATCCCCATCTCTAGCCCCGGATCCCCTCCTTCAGGTTGCGCGCCCCCATCCAGCAGCAACCCCATACCGACCCCCCTTGCTGCGCCTCCCTTCGACAACACCAAGGCCTCCTTCTCCATCTTCCAGTGCAGCCAAGATCAACCTCCAGCCTGCCATGAGTCTTCTCGAACAGAAAGGACAGCAGCAGCCCAGATGGCTTCTTCCACTGCCAGCAGTGCCAATGGCAGCACCCTCTCGCCGTCGGACCGCCATTGGACCCGAGTGCCCCTCCGTTCGCACCCATTGCCATGTTAGAACTAGACCGCCTCCTTCTCTCCCCTAATCTGCAGATCCAGCGCACCAGTAGCGCGACAGCGACAACGACAGCCATCGTCAGAGATCGCCCCGGCAGCCCCATGATGTGAGTATCTCTCCCTCGGTTTAATTAATAGAGTAATCATAGATATGTTGTGTATGTGGTGTAAATTGAAGTGTTACATGATTATATGTGTGTACGTTAATGTGTGTGCAAAGATATAGCGTAGAAACCTATATGTTTGGGTGATGTGTGCATGAGAGAAGCATGAGTGCATTTGATAGAATGTGGGAATGTGTGATAGTATAATTCAGTATGAGGTTGCAGAACATTAGTCGACTTACTCCTCCTATTAGTCGACTAATACCCTGTTAGTCGACTAACTATAGCCCTATAGTCGACTCTGCTCCCTTTTAGAATAGTGTTGGACTTTCTGTTTGTCAACTGTAATCAACCCTAGTCGACTTGCCCATACTATTAGTCGACTAATACCTTTATTAGTCGACTTGCTATAGCCCTATAGTCGACTAGGTCTCCCTCTAGAATAGTTGACTCTCTGTTTGTCGACTGTAACCTATATTAGTCGACTGACCCTTCCCTATAGTCGACTACACCTCTATACAGTCGACTTGACTTTCTTATCAGTCGACTTACCCCTTGTATAGTCGACTGATCTTATCTTTTAGTCGACCAATTCTCTACCCCTAGTCGACTAACCTTGGTCTGATTGCTGTATTTAGCTTTCTTATTGGATGGAGACTCTACCCTTGAGTTATGTTATTGGCTATAGAGGGATGAATATGATTCCGAGGAATAGATATTGGTTGGATTGACCTGACTTGATAGATCCTAGATACATGTATCTGATATATCACTGAGTTTTGGGATCTTATGATTAACCTTAATTGAAGTGAGGATTGTGAAGACTTGGGGATCGGAGTTATTGATAGGATGAGAAATAAGTGCGTCTAGAAGAGATTAGAAATTCATATTATATGTATAGTGTTAATTATCTGATATTCTAACCATCACTTTTTGGATATTAAGGACAAGTAGGTGTGATATTATTTTGTCGATGATTTGACTAATTCTATATGGGATTGTATTGTAAGGGATTAGTGTCCAGACATTTTACTATAATAATTCTTATTACTGAAAGTTACTGGGAAATGATTGTTGACCGTAACACCTTTTACAGTTTTATTGTTCATCGTATACACGGTTACTGTTACTGTTCACTGTTACTGATATTGTTCACCGTGTATACGATTACTGTACTGATATTGTTACCGTCACCGTATCATCCCAGCAATTGAAATGGCATAGATATTGATTGTTATTAATGGCACTACCTAACTGACTGTACACCTGGCACCTTTCACGGGACCTTGGCATGACTATATTACTGCTACCTGACATCTAGTATTTCTGTACCCTGGACTCCTGTATCCCTTGTACTCATGTCCACTGCCCTGTTACCCTGTTAATAGCACAGTCAGACTGGCATCCGGCGGACCATGCCGCCTGGTGTCGGGATGACGAGGATGTATCCCACAATCGTGCTAGCGTCCGGTGGATCCTGAATGGAACTAAGTGTCACACGGAACAAAGTGCCACACCATACACATGGTGGGGGGCCACCTCTTGAATCTGTGGGGGCCACCTCTAGAATCCATTCCCCCTCAGAGCAAAGTGCCACACGGAGCAAAGTGCCACACCACACACGTGGTGGGGGCCACCTCTTGAATCTGTGGGGGCCACCTCTTGAATCTGTAGGGCTATCTCCTGATTGTGCCACCTGGTGTTAGCGTGATAAACATTCTCAGTGCATATTAACACCCACACGTACTTGTATGCTGAAAACCCCTTGAGCTTATGTTATTTGGCCTCTTCCCTATCCGAACAATGATACCCGCATATCGGAGTTCGAATGAGTTCTACTGGAAGTGCGGGCTCCAGTGTGAACTGTCGGTGTTGTGGGACGCTGGTGGGAAAGGGACAAAGATAACAAAGAACACTACTGATTATTATTGAATGGTTTGAATGAAATACATTATGTTATGCCCTGAATTGATACTCTGCCTTATGACATATGGCTATACACATGATTGTAACCAGGACCAGATATATACCAGACTAGTGACATGTGATAGGTTACACAACTTAACATCAGTTGCTTGTTTACAGTTGAGATAATTGTCTTATATCTTTATTCGTATTGTCATCAGATATACTACAATTCAGTTATTTATCATGTTATTTAGGCTCTTATAACTGCAGTTGTTCTTGTTATTATTTATGCACACTGTTTATATGCACGAGCTTTTTCTTTTACACACACACTCACCAGGTCGCGTTCTGACGACCCTGGATTTGCACGTCCAGATATTGGACGATTGTTTCTATTGTGCAGGTGTTCGATGAGACGATATGCTTTGCGAGGAGCTGATCTCTCTCTCCCTTTTATCCTGGTATTCTTGCATTTCTTTATTCGTACCATTATCCTTGATTCATGTATTTCACACTTAGCTTCTTTCATACCAGATCATGCGTAGTCATTACATGTATTATTGCAGTGATCACTGATTATACTAGTTCTGATTTATAGCTTGTTCAGGTTAATTTAGGCTTAGCGTGTATACGTGGGGTATTTTCCTTTCGTATATACGTCGCCGACCTTCGTCGCGACTCCGTTTCCACGTATTTTGGGAAGCGGGGCGTGACAGGAGTTTTTTGTGGTATCAGAGCCAGGTTTCAACATAAATCAGACTTGATTCTTACCGGTAACTTGAACAAGTTATAATTACACTGCAATATACATATAAGATTCACACAATGGTATTGACTCCACTTGGAATCGACTGTCTTCCCTTTGAAAATCCATTTCTTTGATTTTTCGATCTCTCTGATCGCACCTCTTCTTTTAGAGTGATCTGAATTCCACCTCGATTTCTATTCTCCTTTTTCTATCTTTCCTGATCTTATCTTTTGAAATCGATTATCCCATTTTGAAGCTGGTAGCAGATATGAGAGCGCGCAGCGGAAATCTTGGTGTCCCAACGAGGCGATGTGGAAGCTTGTTTGTATTCTCCCTTGATTTTTGATTCCTTACCATTCCCTGCCTTATTTGAATTTCGAGGACGAAATTTTTATAAGGTGGGTAGAATGTAATATCCCTAAGTAAATAATACAGTATTTCTATTTTGTATTTATTTTTACTGCACATAATTTTATTAATTATTATTAAGTGTTAATATTATATTTATTATTTATTAATGATAGTAGCAATTGTTAATTATTATTTGTGTTAGTATCACTTAATTATTTTGATATTAGTATGATTCATTAATGTTGTGTTTTCCTTGGTTAGCCCATTTCCTTACCCTTGGTCCACACCCATTCCTATTTCATTGATTCCTAAACCTGGTATCTCAACCCGAAACCTAGTACCCGTTTACCTGTTTGCATCCAACCCCAAACCCGCTACCCATTAACCCGAAACCCATTATCCAAATACCTTAATCCCAACAATCAAATCCAAATAAAATCCTAAATCCTAACAACCTATCTAATCCCAACCTAATCCCCTCAAAATCTCCTCAATCCCAACAACCTGCAGCCGCACCCCCCTCTTCCCTGTTGGCGCATCCCCATCTCCAGCCCCGGATCCCCTCCTCCAGGTTGCGCACCCCCATCCAGCAGCAACCCCATACCGACCCCCCTTGCTGCGCCTCCCTTCGACAACACCAAGGCCTCCTTCTCCATCTCCCGGTGCAGCCAAGATCAACCTCCAGCCTGCCATGAGTATTCTCCAACAGAAAGGACAGCAGCAACCCAGATGGCTTCTTCCACTGCCAGCAGTGCCAATGGCAGCACCCTCTCGCCGTCGGACTACCATCGGACCCGAGTGCCCCTCCGTTCGCACCCATGGCCGTGTCAGAACCAGACCGCCTCCTTCTCTCCCCTGATCTGCAGATCCAGCGCACCAGCAGCGCGACAACGACAACAACAGCCATCGTCGGAGATCGCCCCGGCAGCCCCATGATGTGAGTGTCTCTCCCTCGCTTTAATTAATAGAGTAATCATAGATATGTTGTGTATGTGGTGTAAATTGAAGTGTTACATGATTATATGTGTGTACGTTAATGTGTGTGCAAAGATATAGCGTAGAAACTTATATGTTTGGGTGATGTGTGCATTCGATAGAATGTGGGAATGTGTGATAGTGTAATTCAGTATGAGGTTGCAGAACATTAGTTGACTTACTCCTCCTGTTAGTCGACTAATACCCCTGTTAGTCGACTAACTATAGCCCTATAGTCGACTAGGCTCCCTTTTAGAATAGTGTTGGACTTTCTGTTTGTCGACTGTAATCAACCCTAGTCGACTTGCCCATACTGTTAGTCGACTAATACCTTTATTAGTCGACTTGCTATAGCCCTATAGTCGACTAGGTCTCCCTCTAGAATAATTGACTCTCTGTTTGTCGATTGTAACCTATATTAGTCGACTACACCTCTATACCAGTCGACTTGACTTTCTTATCAGTCGAAAAAATTACCCCTTGTATAGTCGACTGATCTTATCTTTTAGTCGACCAATTCTCTACACTAAGTCGACTAACATTGGCCTGACTGCTGTATTTAGCTTTCTTATTGGATGGAGACCCTACCCTTGAGTTATGTTATTGGCTATAGAGGGATGAATATGATTCCGAGGAATAGATATGGTTGGATTGACCTGACTCGATAGATCCTAGATACATGTATCTGATATATCACTGAGTTTTGGATCTTATGATTAACCTTAATCGAAGTGAGGATTGTAAAGACTTGGGGATCAGAGTTATTGATAGGATGAGAAATAAGTGCGTCTAGGAGAGGTTAGAAATTCATATTATATGTATAGTGTTAATTATCTGATATTCCGACCCTCACTTTTTGGATATTAAGGACAAGTAGGTGTGATATTATTTTGTCGATGATTTGACTAACTCTATATGGGATTGTATTGTAAGAGATTAGTGTCCAGACATTTTACTATAATAATTCTTATTACTGAAAGTTACTGGGAAATGATTGTTGATCGTAACACCTTTTACAGTTTTATTGTTCATCGTATACACGGTTACTATTATTGTTCACTGTTACTGATATTGTTCACCGTGTATACGATTACTGTACTGATATTGTTACCGTCACCGTATCATCCCAGCAATTGAAATGGCATAGATATTGATTCGTCGCGACTCCGTTTCCACGTATTTTGGGAAGCGGGGCGTGACAAATATGACTGTTAATAAGAATGCAACATTAATCTAATAAACGGCTACGACTAAGGTCGAAGTCCTAATATGATTGAGGACCACGACCAAAGTCGCAATTTATAACAATTGAGAAATTGTTTTATTGACCACTGCGAGCTTAGTCGCATTCCTAAAAAAACATAATATCTACATATAAAAATTAATAAATAAGTATTCAAATTACTTTAGGATTGCAATTAAGGTCGCATTGTCATTACAGAAAAAGTTAAAAATTGTTGATGAAGACAGCGACCAAGGTCACATTCTTCATATGAATCTTGTGATTGCGAATACAGGTCGCAGTCTCAATATAAATATAATAATTTTTGTCAGTGAAGACCGCGAACAACAATGACATAAATAATACATAAATTAAAAAAAAAATTAACCTCTGTCTCTGCATCCAAATTTTTCTCTCTTACTGCATTTGTTTCTTTCGTTGATAAAATTGCACTTAATGAGACCTGATTCGTATTCAGTTGGGGAGAAAGTGGGCGAGACCGGTAGTGAGAAGGGGTAGCGGGGTATGAATTATGATTAGGGCTCGATATAAAAAATGACAAGGCGAGAGAGATCTTATATAGGAAGATAACTGATGAAGATGGAGAGATCTGATAGATAAAAACTGTGATCGAAGACGCATGTGAACTCGAAATCAGATCTGATCTCGCTTTTCTAAGATCGAGTCTGTTTGCAAGTTCAAAAATCAGATCTGAACGCGTGTGCGAGGCTTTGAAAGAGAGAGAAAAATAATGAGATGAAAAATAACGATAGAGAATATAAACATTATCCTAAGAAAAACTGTCATTTTTTAAAAACATGGTCTTTTAGTAATTTATTTTTTTTCAAAAGCTGAATTTTTATAAAGCTTACCCAGTTTTGTGGCACAGATTGCGCCACATCACCGCCGGCTGAGAGTTTCTCTCAGCTAGCGTCTGAAGTACATTTTTCATATATATATATATATATATATATATATATATATATATATATATATATATATATGGGTTACTGTATTTCAGTCGATAGCTGAGAGAGTTTCTCAGCCGGCATGACGTGGCTTCATATTAGCCGCAGAGAAGTCAAAAATTTAGACGGTAAAAGAAGATCCTCGACCACTTTTCGTTGCCTAATGACTAAAATACTCTCAGTTTCACTTTTAACCTGGCTATAACTGTTCCTCCACTAAAAAATTTACAGATCTGAAAATTTTGAGTTTTTTCAAACAAAAAATTACAAATCTTGATTACTAAATTTTAGAAAAATAAATTATTTTAAAAGAATGCAACCATGGTCGCATTAATGTTCAAGCATTTTTTTTGAAAGATATTTTAATCATAATAAAAATCTATTAGTGCGATTTGAAATAGTTTATTTATTTTATTTTTTGTTTTCTAAAACTGCAATCGAAGTCGCAGTTTCTGAAAAGAAAAATTTTGGATTTAAAATTTTTAATATCATTTTCACTTTTTAGATTTATTTTTTTTTACATTGCAACTTTTGGTCGCAGTGTTGCAACCTTTTTTTATTTTTTCGATTAGGGTAACAGTATTTTTTTGACCTTGCTAAGCTAAATAGGATACTGCGACCGTGGTCGTAATCTTATGAAATAAGAGTCACAGTCAATTAAAGCAGTGACAATAATCTCGTAAATTAATTAATTAAAATGATTAGAAGATTGCGACTTCGGTCGCAGTCATATGTAACAGCAGTCTCTTTGAGAATGTTTTATTTGATAACAATGCGACCTTGATCATAATATTTTTATTAAATAATCTAAATAAAATACTGCGATTATGGTCGTATTCTTATAAGACAAGAGACATAGTCAATTGAAGCAGTGAACAAGGTCTCAAAAGTTAAGGAATTAAGATGGTTAGAAGATTGCGACCGAATACTGCGACATTGGTTGCAGTCTTGTGTAATAGCAGTCTTTTTAAAAAGTTCTATTTGATAACACTGCGACCTTGGTCGCATTATTTTAATAACTTATTTTATTAATTTTTGCGACAAAGGTCGCAATCTTTTTATTATAAATTTTAATTGGACTGCGATTTTGGTCGCTATCTTGTAAAACAAATGATTTGAAGATGAAATTTCATACTGCGACTATGATCACAGAATTCAATTTTATCTGACAATTATTATTATGAATGCGACCAAAGTCGTAGTCCTGATGAAAAGGACAACTTTTAAAATAATTTTTTTCCTGCGACCTCAGTAGCATCTCTGATATACTGGTTATATATATGTGTATTTTATTTTGTCTTTCAGATTTTAAATCGAATAGCCAATATTTTCGATGATGAAAAATTTCAGATAGGCTTTCCTTTGGAAGAAGAAGAAGAAGAAGAGAAGAATCACGACCAAAATATTGAAGCTGACATCCTGAGGGAAAATGAACCTGTCAAAATAGCTGCTGGAGATTTAGGTCTGCAACTAAAATTAATATCTGATCCCGCTCTTCTTTTTTAGGATGACATTCTCTACAATTCAAAAACTAGATCTGACAGTGTTAGGAGACACAGAGAGATAGACATATAAAAGGGAAGAAAAAATAATAATAAAGAATATAAAACTAATACATTATTTCAAGAAAGACAAACATATGGGCTTTTAGTAATTTCAATTATTTTCAAAAGCGGGACGTCATTTTAGATTGCCAAATTATGTGACTCATAATGTGCCACGTCACCGCAGGCTGAGAGGGACTTTCAGCTGTCAGCTGATATACATATTTCTAATATACACACATACAGAGACACACACACACACACACATTTAGAGAGAGAGAGAGACTTGTGTCCTTCCAAAAGTATTTGAGCCCGAATCCTTTCAACTCAAATACAATCCTCCGACATTCGAATACAAGATCCACTTTGTTGAAGTTGATCTATATTATTTCAAGGATCTATAAATCAAAAATCAAATGTTTTGAATACTTTTTGCCCATCAAACAAGCAGTAGTGAGTTTGTTAGATCTATGTCTTTAGACATAGAAATTCTCGATCCGGCCATTTGATTATAATCTAAACATTTAAAGATTCCTACAAACTATTTTTTGTTAGGTTTTAAATGTTCTACAACGTTAAACTAACCAAATCACTATTAAGCCGTCCGTTTTCCCCAGCTTGATGCATGGGCAAAAAGTATTCAAAAGACTTGATTTTTTGTTTATAGATATTTGAAATAATATAGATCAACTTCAATGGAGTGGGTCTTGTATTTGAATATCGAATGTTGGTATTTTGAGTGGGAAGGATTCAACCTCAAATCCTTTTGGAAGGACACAAATCTACACACACACACACATATACACACACACATATATAATATATATATACTTGTGTTGTTTCAGAAGGAAAATTAATCTTACATTATTTCAAGTAATTGAAAATAAAAACTCATATATTTTGAATAATTTTTGTCTATCATCAAGTAGGCATAAAATGAACAGATGAAAGAGTGAGTTGGTTAGTTTAATGATGTAGAATATTTGAAATATAAAAAAAATTAGTGTGTGAGATTTTTTAAGTGTTTAGATCATGATGAAGTCACATTCGAAACTGAATTTTTCCCACTCAAATACAACCTTACAACACCTGAATGTAAGATCCACTCTGTTGAAGTTGATCTTACATTATTTCGAGTAATTAAAAATCAAAAATCATGAATATTTTTTGCCTACACATAAAGAAAGCGCAAAATGGATGGCCGAAATAGTGAGTTAGTTTAACGGTGAAATATTTGAAATCTAACAAAAATTGATGTGTGAGATTTTTTAAGTGTTTAAATCATGATGAAATAGTCAGATCGAGAATTTGTATTTCTAAATATATAGATCTAAGCAATATTCTATTTTCAACCATCCATTTTGCGCCTACTTGATGGATGGGCAAAAAATACTCAAAATACATGATTTTTGATTTTTAATTACTTCAAATAATGTAGATCAACTTCAACGAAATGGATCTTGCATTCAGATATCGTAGGCTTGTATTTGAGTGGGAAGGATTCAGCTGAATCCTTTCGAGATAACACAAGTCTCTCTCTATATATATATACACCTCAGCCGCCAGCTGAGAGACTCTCTCAGCTAGCACTGTGACCCTGATTGCAATTCTAAAAAATTTTAGATATTCTCAGTTTAATTAGCACTACGACCATGGTAGAAATCCTCACAAAATATTGTGACTATGGTAGCAGTCCTCACAAAAAATATTGCGACCACAGTTACAGTCCTCACAAAAAAATTGCGATCATGGTAGCGCTGCGGGTCAAGATCTGTGGCTGAGATTTAGCCACATCACCGTCAATTGAGAGTCTTTCAGCTGGCGGCTGAGGTACATCTCTCTCTCTCTCTCTCTCTCTCTATATATATATATATATATATATATATATATATATATATATATATATATATATATATATATATATATATATATATATATATATATGAGAGAAATGTAAATCAGCTGACACAAGAGGCAACTCCCTCCTATGTCGCACTCAAAAATCAATTTTCCGAGTAAATTTTCAAGATCCGACCGCACATTATCATCTTCATATTCTAAGATATACACATATAAAAAATCAAGTGATTTGAAGTTTGTTTACTCCATTTTCTTTGGGTTTAAACATTAATGATTTTTTAACAATAGAACAAAATGGAACAATTAGATCAATGAGTAAACGTATTTCAAATCACTTGATTTTTTATATGTGTATATTTTAGAATATGAATATGATAATGTGCGGTCGGATCTTGAAAATTCACTCGAAAAATATGATTTTTGAGTGCGACGTAGGAGGGAGTTGCCTCCTGTGTCAGCTGATTTACATTTCTCTCTCTCTCTCTCTCTATATATATATATATATATATATATATATATATATATATATATATATATATATATATATATATATAGAGAGAGAGAGAGAGAGAGGGGGGGAGAGAGATTTGTGTCATTCAGGAAAGATTCGATGCTGGATCCTTCCCACTAAAGTACAACCATACAAATCTAAATATAAGATCCACTCTGTTGAAGTTGATCTACATTATTTCAAGTAACTTAAAATAAAAAATCATGTATTTTTAATTCTTTTTTTCCATCCCTCAAGTAGGCGCAAAGTGGAAGCCGAAATAGTGAGTTTGCTAGTTTAACGGTGTAGAATATTTGAAATCTAACAAAAATTGATGTGTGAGAGTTTTTAAGTATTTAGATTATGTTGAAATGGTCGGATCGTGAATTTGTATGTCTAAATACGTAGATCTAAGCAATATGCTATTTTCAACTGTTCATTTTGTGCCTACTTGATGGATAGGAAAAAAATATTAAAAATAGATGAGTTTTTATTTTTAATTTTTTGAAACAATGCAAATCAACTTTAATGAAATAGATCTTACATTCCTATGTTGTAGAATTGTATTTGAGTGGGAAGACCTCGAATCCTTCCGGAATGATACAAGTCTTTCTCTCTATATAATTTTATTTTAAAAAAAAAACAAAGTACAAGAAAGAAAGTCCCTCTCACCAAGCAAGTGAAGGAAAAGAAAAATACAAAAAAAGCTTACATGGATTATTATAAAAAAAGAGCACGAAGCTCGGAATGATTAGACTAGAATTTTCTTATTTCTTGAAAAAAAAAGTTTGAACATAAACATTAGTTGGGGAGAAGATAATGAAACTTCACAATAAAATCAGGTTCGATTGAGGAGAAGATGAGCACAAGGAAAACCCAATGCAAACCCAATGACAATGAATCATTATACTCTCTCTAAAAATAAAAATAATAGTCAATCACCGTAGTTTCTCTAGAAATGAAAAAATAATAGAAGAGAAGAAAAAAACATATAAGGAAAAGAAAATATAGAGTTTAACAAATATTTAATTTTCTTATGTATAAAAATGAAAATGCTATAAACTCTTGACATAAGTGAGTTTTTGCGTATAAATCTGATAATTTTGGAAAAGAGAAAAATTTATGCATATTTATATCAATATATATAGATACGGGAGAAGAGACACGTAGTCATGCTTGTTAACATGATGTAAATGATCCTCCTAACATTGAAAATGGGTGACAAATATAAATGGAAAGTGAGAACTTATCCGAAATATCTGAAAAGAATAGATATCCTGATATTTGGATTATTATTCGAATCTATAAAACATACCCAGTGCATAAATTGTTGAGTTCACTTATCCAAAAAAAACATTGTAATTCATATCATGGGCTTTATTAGAGCCATTGGACCCAGGCCTGCGGGCTAAATGCATACTTGGACTCGAGAGGGATAATTAGCATTTCACCGGGAAAAACAAAAAGAAAATTGAAGGCAGAAACAAAAGCCAGTCCAGCCCAGCCCAATTGCATCTCAAAGGCCTTAAATGTCCGGAGTCGAATTGATCCTCTCTTGCTCTCTCGCGGCTTATTGTCAATAATAAATATTCCAACCATCTTGCTGTTTGCTTGTTAGCCCCGTTTATTGCATTCCTCTTCCTGTTTCTATTTATTATGAATCAAAACACCCCGTTTACTCTCTCTCTCTCTCTCTCTCTCTCGTCTCCTCCTCTTTTTTGTCAGAGTCTGTCTTCAATCTCTCCCCTCTCTGTCTTTGAATCATCCTCGTTGTTTGCTTGCTTGCTTGTATTTCCTTATCTTTGTTCATGCCAACATGTTTGGTCAAAAAAAAAAAGTGTTAGGTGTTCTCTTCACTCTATTTTTTCAGAAGGAAAAACTATGTATGCTGGAGGGTGAACCAGAAGCTTACGGATCGGAGAAGGGGCCGAGGTCATCAATTAGCTGAGGAACGGGTTATTGGTGCGATTCAATTAGAAAAATGGTGTTCACATGTATTGAACTCTATTGAACTCTGTTTATTTGATTGAGTCACGTCAGTATCATATTCTGCCTTTTATCATCAACAAATGCCTTATTTATCATTGGGTATTGTCTTGTGTTCATAGGTTTTAAACTAAATCCATCAATCGATTTACCAATCTATTTACATTAGGATAAGTCAATAGTCAAATAATTTGATGATGATACAATATAGTTTTGAATTAGAGCATTCAATGACTTTCTTACAATTTTTAGTGCTTACGGCCTATTTGGTTTTTTTACTGAGAAAAAGTGTGGGATATCGAAAGAAGATTACTTTTTTTTTTTCTTTTAGTACTTATGACCTATTTGGTATTTTACCGAGAAAAACCGTAGGATATCGAAAGAAGATAACTTCTCAAAGAAAGGGGAGTCATACTGGGAGATCTTGCGATTTTCTTCTATGAATCTTCATTGACAACAGATGTCGGTCATATTAGTTACTCAAGGGCTAATTTTCCCCTCATGTAAGTTGTCTTGATAATTAATTATGTAAAACCTTCATACATAATTACCTAAATTGTGAGCTTAGAGTTGTTCTCAGACTGATGAATCAGGACAATTAAATAAATTAGCATTTCAGTCTGCTTTATTAGCTATTTTGGTCAATAATACGAGAAATACTTTGTCATTCTTGAAAAATCGAGGCTAATTCTTCCCACTCAACTACAACTTTATTTTCCACTCAAGTACAACTTTATGACATTCTAATATAAGATCCACTTTGTTGAAATATATCTATATTATTTCAAGTAACTAAAAATAGAAAAATCATGTATTTTAATTACTTTTTATCCATTCATCATGTAAGAGCAAAATAGACGGTGAAAATAGTGAGCTAGCTAGTTTAACAGTGAAGAATATAAGAAATCTAACAAAAAATCGGTATGTGAGGAATTTTTAGCGTTTAGATCATGAAGAAATGGTCAGTTCGAGAATTTGTATATCTAAAGACATAAAGTAATATGCTATTTGCGACCCTTCATTTTGCGTCTACTTGATGGTTAGATAAAAAATACTCAAAAAATATATATTTTTATATTTTTAGTTGCTTGAAATTATGTTGATCCAGTTCAATGCAATAAATTTTGCATTTGAATGTAATAGAATTGTATTTGAATGGAAAATATAGCTTAAAGAATGACACAAGTGTATCTGCCAACAATACTTTCTGTTTCAGTATTAATTTTGAAAGTTCATCATTTTTCCTTTATCTTGAAGCTAACCCACATCTTGCTCTTTGGCAGGACGGCTCATCACTGTCCCCATCACCCTATCAAAATTGCGTTTATAAACATATAAATTATAGATAAGCTAATCTAAGTGTTCTAGTTCTTTAAATACCTAAAATCCACCAGGTTTTCTCAACTTTTTTTTCTTAACAAGCAACAACAACTAAGCCATTTCTTAACAAACAAGGAGGATTTAAAAAATCTGACAGCGAATTTACAAGACAGCAATTTTTTTTCTTTTTTTACATGCAAACAAACACGTCCTTAGTGAAACACGCTGTGCTGGTCAGAACTGAGAAAGAAGACATCTCTGTGAAAATATATAAAATTTGAGAAATATTTTTTCTACGTACACATTACACCCTCAATGTACACTTTTCTCTACCAACTTTCTCTACGCAAAAATAACGCATATGGGCGTTCACTATCTGGACAAAATTCTATCATATAAAGAAGCGTGATTTAGGTGGAAAAAAGTTTTCATTAAATATTTTATATTGTACTCTACTATATTGTTTTTTTTTTTTAAGAATGTACCATTTTATAACTTTGTTGTTTCCTTTTACCCCAGAATCTCCACGAAGAGTCGTCAGTTTCGGTGAGTCATGGACTCAAGTAGGTGCGCATTGAGCCTCTAGTACTATCTCTATCTTTTGTTGCTTTTGACAATCTAATTTAAAATTAAGATCAATCGATACAATTAGTCAGATCGGTGAAAATCGGGTGAAAAATTTTCCGTTCAATTAAATATTTTTTAATTATAAAATCATCTTTTAAATCTCTTTCTTAGACATCAATCGGACCGAGTCAATCTCGTATTAGAAATAAATTAATAAGATAAATAATTTAACAGTAATTTATCTAATAATAATATCTATTAAAATCAATATTTCACTATGAATATTTTATTCCGCATAATCTATGCAATAAGAATTTTAGTTCAAATAGACGAAGAATATATTGGAATTCAATAATTTCACTATCAATATTTATACAAGATAAATATTTATTAGCAATAATTTGTACACAAATAAACGTTAGTATAAATGATCAGAGTAATATAACAAGAATCAAATTAGAGTGAGGTACGCGTAAAACGAATCTCCTTAAGACAATTATATCCTCCGCTATGGTGCATGTAGGATTATGGCCGCTAGTCTTTCAAGATACAACGCTTTTTCATGTATTCTGCGCAGTACTTTATAAAATCGCATACAGTCGAATTAAAGTTGACTCGTACCTTCTATTTTATCAGAAGTAGGAAAAAAGACACAAGGACCAAAAATTGAATTTCAGATACAATTTGAAATCTGAATAATACTTTAGAGAATCCTCTTTAAAGAACTCAATTATTCATTGTAATTGATTGAGTTTTGAAATTTTCAGTTGTGAGTTATTGCCAGTGATTCAATGAAGTGAAATCAACATTTATATAGAACTCGAAGGAAACTTTTCGATCGTAACGGGTGCAACTCTTCGAACAGATACATCTGTTCGGTCACAACGGGTACAAACGTTTCGAACAGACACATCTATTCGGCCGTAACTAATTGTCCCCGAACTGACACATCCATTCTGTCAGAATGGGCGTAATCGTTCTGAATAGATACATCTGTTCTTATATCACTTTAAATATGAGACAAAAGAGTTCATTCTTTTTTGTATCATTTAGCTATTGTATTAGGCCAACTTTCGGCTTGAATATCTCATCTATTCGGAAATCAAATTGAATACGTGAATATATCAGGTTCATCTCTAATGACAGGAGAACACATTCTAACTATTTCCTAAGCAATGGGTGATGTTTATATTTTATCTCAAATTTTCTCAAAAACTCACTCGTTTTAATTTCGAGTTTTTAATAACTTTTGTGTGTCATGGACACAAATCGCATTGAGCCACTATTAACACCCTTGCAATTTCTAATTGGAAGATATACTTCTATTGCAAAAAGAGATATTCAAACACTTAGGGGCTGTTTGGATCGTTCAAGGAAATCTGAAAAAAAAATTATCAGTATGCATCGCTTTCTCACGAAAACGCGTACAACAGGGCTTGCGTGCTTTTATTTTTGCGCGATTTCTTGCGCAAGTGAGTGCAAATCTCTGGATTAGATTTCATTAGGTCACGTCAGTAAAATATGAATATCCACTGAAAATTTTCAAGCCCGCCGAGCGGAACGCCAATTCGAAAAATACTGACATGTCAAGACGAGAGTCAAATTTTCTTTGAGAGTTTCTTCGATCCAAACGACCCCCCCTCCCCCTTGGACTTTTATGAGAGAAGAAAAGGTTATGGACGAAAACTAGAATAATAATGTTTACATTCCATTTTGGCGCAGACGAACCCAAGACGAAATCCTAAATTTTGCCCTTCTAAGACCCTTCAGGGAAAAAGGAAAGAAAAAGAAAAAAGAAAAAAAAAAACTCTCAATTGATTAATGTTCTTAAAATAAATGCCTACTAAGAGTCCCAACAGTCTTTTGACAGCCCAACAAAAAGGTCCAAAACATAGTAAAACAAATAAATAAAAACAAACAAACTAAACATAATTAAAAAAAAAGTTACTTAAAGAAACTCTGATGCGACTAGAATACTTATATAGCCAAAATTACGTTTCAAATGATTGAATTCATGAAACACTGTAACTTTCTTTTTATGTGGCGTTATTCGATTTACAAAGATTAAGTTTAAACTTCTGACTATTACATAATTGACACATGATTTTAGAAGAACAGAAGCTATTTCTATTGAAAATATAGATTTTTATTATTTTTTTCTAATTAATTCAATCGCCGATAGGATTCACCGGTGAACTCCAGAGAAACTCGAGGCTGTCACATCAGGGAGAGAAAAAAATTATTCGCGAGACATTGTTCGAACCGGTGACTATGAGAAATATTGTGCTCTAATCGATCCAGACCCACCGATTGAGCAACCGCAAAGAACCTATACAAAGCATAGAAGCCAGATACTCTCTATGGAAGAGGCAACAAATGGACAATCTTTAGAATTGCACTGCAGAGTTAGCTTCTTACACCACTCTTCCATCAATTTTTAATGCTCTAAAGAAAAACTTTTTCCAAAGAAATGATACGGCACGGCTTAGGAGTTTCCACATCAAAATTTGGTAACCTAATACATCAGTCATAAACAAAATTGTCTTTTATGTTGGTATTCTGCTTAACAGGAATCAATCTGACAACTAATCAAGATCACTGAGATATCAACAATCTAATTGGCCAGGTCGGCAAATATCAGGTGGGAGGTTTTCCGTTCAATAGAACGTTCCTTAATTTAAGAATCACCTTTCAATTTCCTTCCTTGGTTAAACACCAATTAGACTGAATCTAAATCAGTCTCGATATACTGTAAAGTATATCCCCTGTATAAAGGACTTAGTCCACTTATACAGTATTTTGGAGTGAGTTACGCTTAGAGCGAATCTCCTTAAGACAATTACGTCCCCCACACCGGTGCTAACGGGATAATGGACGCTGGTCTCCCAAGATACAACACTCCTTCACGGTATTTGGATAGCACTACCAAATCACCGTACGGTCGAACCGTAGTCAAACCAGTACCTTCCACAGGATTGTTGAAGCAGCGGTACAAGGACAAATTTCGGATGAATATTTGCCTTTACTTTGGAGGAGCACCCACTGTTGAGGACGATGGAAGGTTGAAGAATATTCTTTTTCAGAAGTACCAGATTCAGATAACAATTCTATAAAAGAATATGTTGAATTTTTTGATTCCTTTTTCAGAATGAATTTTTTGCAGAATTTTCTTTGGAAGTCGCTTCGGAACCGAGTTACGGATTTTCCACTTCTCTTTTGGAAGTCACTTCACTTCAGAACTCTACTTCCTAGTTAAGAACGCAGAAACTTGAAGTGTTCAGAACTCAGAGAGAGAGCAGAGAAGCTGTTGTTTTTTTTTTTTTTTTTGGTGTGTTGTTGTGTGTTTCTATTGAGAATATGGAGTCCTTTATATAGCCTTCCAGGAGGGGCCAACAGGTTCGAATCCAAACGAAAGGTTGCAACCTATCGACCCAACAGTCATGACTGTTGGCTGTCCAATTGGTTCGCAACCTTTGGCAGTCAACTGGCTGGTTCGCAACCGTTGGCGAGAGCGGGTCTGGTTCACAACCTTTGGCGCAACCGTTGACAGTCCAACAGGTTCGCAACCGTTGGCAGACCAACAGATTAGCATCCGTTGGCAGACCAACAGATTAGCATCCGTTGGCAGACCACAGGCTCGCAACCATTGGCCGTCCAACTGGTCTGACACCTGTTGACGGATCGGTTCGAAACCTGACAGCGGAGTGGGTCTGTTGGCGGGGCGGAGCGGTTTGGTTTGGGTAGCCGCCCATACCCTTTAGACCTGATTCAAAAAGAACCAGACCAGGTAGGGAACCCAAACCCAAACCCAAACCCGGCACCAGCCGGCCGCCGCCGCTGCTAGCGGCGGCGCGCGCACGCATGATAGAGCATGGTTCCCTCCCAATCGCGCGCGAAAACTCCAAGTACCCAAAGGGCACGCCCTTTGTTCTCAATTTTCTCTATTTATACACCACAAACTTTCATCCCACGGCCAATGTGGGACTAAATGCTTTTAGCTACCTTTAGTCCCGTTTTGGCTTTGAATTAGGCAATCTTTAGACTTGAATATCTCATTCATTCGAAGTCGGAATTGAACATGTGAATATACCACGTTCATCCCCAATGGAAGGAGAACACACTCCAACCATCATCCAATTGATTCGATCAACGGATCTCGCCATAATTCAACTCAAAGATTCGCATTTATATTCTTCAATTCCAACATTTTATTGTTAGGTTGATATTCGAGGACTATCAGATTTAACGAATTTTCGGATTTCTATTAAGATTTCATACAATCAAACACATCAAGAGCTTAGCAATCAAATTAGAAAAGACAAGAATCACAAAATATATTTATGTTTTTTGTTCAACTTTCACATGCTGTTTGGTAGATCTTAGCAGGTGCTAGAAAAATCTTAACAAAAGACTACAATTTAGATTGAAAAATAGGCTAATTTGTTAAAAAAAAATGTCATAACAAAACTCAAAGGATTATATGTGAAAAAACTTATGTTACACTTGGAGTGAATGTAAATATTTTTTATATCCCTTTCATGCATGGCAAAAGGGAAAATTCGTGTCTCCTCATCGAAATGGAGACCTATTTTCTTCTTATTGTTATGGTTTATGTTCTTCACAATTCTACTTATTTTAGAGATAGAAACCAACTTTTTCTCTTTTCATTTCTATATCCTCCATTGTGCTAAGTGTTATGTTTTTTTTCCCTCAAAAGTTCACTTGTTTTATAAACAAATTAAAAAAATTAACTATTTTGTCCTTCTAATTTTATCTGATCCAAATATAAAAAGCAGTTTTTTTTTTCTTTCCCCAATTTTATCAAACTCTTACTCTTTCAGATTCATTAACTCTTACTCTTTCAGATTCATTATAGGGGCTGTTTGGATTCAAGGAATCCGAGTGAAGTGAGGAAGTGGGGAAGTATAATTGCTCATTTCTCTATCTATCCAAACACCGGAAAGGAAAATAAAAAAACCCCCTTTTCCCTTTTTCATCTCTCTTTTACACAACCATTTCTCACTTCCAGAGTGCTACAGTTAATTTTGTGGTCATGTAAATCTCATTTATAATAAGTTATAGCATAAAACAGTTAATTTTTTGGTCATGTAAATCTCACTTGCATTCTAATTACAATCTATTTTTATTTTTCTTAATTAATTTTTATTTTAATATTATTTTGCGGTCAACTTTGTGGTCAACTTTTCCATTTCCACTTTTCATTACCATCCAAACACCGGAAACGACAAAACATTTTCCAAACCACACTTCCCAACAACCATCCAAACACCAGAAAACTTACTACTCATTTCCCTTTTTCCTAAAGAAATAAATCTTACTTCCTACTTCCTCACTTCACACCAATTCCTTAAATCCAAACAGACCCTATGGTTAACTATCACAGAGATTTTTGGAACATATGTTCACTCATCCTTGGGAGCTCTTGTACAAAAAGATTATTCTCATCTAAACAAAAAGGTAATTGGAGAATTATGTTATTCTTTTGTGCAAGCGTGAGAGGCTGCTAGGTAATAGTAGGGGTGAGCATCGGTCGGTTCGGTTCGGTTTTTGCTAGTTTTTACAAAATCGAACCGAACCGAATAGACTTAGTAACCAAACCGAACCGAATCAACTCAGTTCGGTTCGGTTTTTCGGTTTTTTCGGTTAGGTCAATATATTGTCATCATTTCTTACATTTTTAACCACCATTATATTATCATCCTTTAATATTATAATCTCAATTATCCATTACCTAAATTAGAAATAAAAAAAATATTCTAAGCTTAATGTGAATTGAAAATTTCATATTTTAAAACTTTTACACCGTATTTGAGCTCTTATATTAAAACTCATATAATTATTACTAACTTTTAATGATAAGAATAAAAAAAGAACTATATTAATATAAATATTATTCTCAATTGTGATGTTGTACTTAATATTGCTTTCACATATTCATCATAACAAAGATGGTATTACTAAAACTAATGAGATAAGCTTCCACCAGTTTTTATTATGAACTATATGATTCACTAAATTGAATTTGAGTAGGTTAATATATAGGGTAAGAAATTCAGTTCGGTTCGATCTATTCGGGTTTTAGAACACAAAACCGAAACTCGACCGAATTAGAGCGGTTCGGTTCGGTTCGGGTTCGGGTTTCGGTTTTTGGTCGGTTATTTCGGTTATAACCGAACTCTGCTCACCCCTAGGTAATAGAAATTTTTAGGTGAGAAAGGAAAGCTATTTCAATTTGTTGAAATATATCAAAAGAATGAAAAACTCTAAGTGGAATATTGAAAAGAGAAATTTAAAGCAAACTGCAACAGAGCAAGTTATCAGGTACTCAGATGTAAAAATCCGCACCCCGTCCGTCCCATAATATTTCAGTACGGCAACGGGACAAAAAAGAAACACATCCCGCATCGCAACCCCAGTAAAGCCCCCCCCCCCCTCTCGCCCCGCTAACTCCTCCTCACTCCTAAACAAACAAAACGTCTCCAAAAACTTCCAAAAAAGGGAAAAAAAAGAAAAATGGCAGAAGCAGCGGCAGCAGCTGCCGGCGACGAGGAGAAGCTGAACCCCGCCGACTACTCCCACAGCCCGGCCCACTTCTTCGTCCTCCTCAACGACCTCCCGTCCCTCTCCCGCCTCCTCTCCTCCCTCCCCTCCCTCTACCCTCCCTCCCAAATCCACTCCCTTTCCGACGCCGACGCCCAGTCCTCCGCCGCCGACCAAATCTCCGCCGCCCTCGACCGCCGCGACGTCCCGGCCGCGACACTCCCCTCCACCTCGCCGTCCGCCTCTCCTCCCTCCCCGCCGCCTCCTCCCTCCTATCCTCCGGCGCCGATCCCTCCCTCCAAAACTCCGCCGGCTGGACCCCGCTCCAAGAATCCCTCTGCCGCCCTCGCCGCCTCTCCCTCCTCCTCCTCCGCCACCACCGCCTCTCCGCCTACTCCAAGTTCCGCCGCCGCCTCCCTTCCCTCATCGCCGCCCTCGCCCGCATCCCTGACTTCTACCTCGAGCTCTCCTTCCACTTTGAGAGTTCCCTCATCCCTTCCTCTCGCGGGCCGCCCCCAGCGACACCTACCGCATCTGGAAGCGCGGGGCCGACCTCCGCGCCGACACCACCCTCGCCGGTTTCGACGGCCTCCGCGCCCGTCGCGCCGACCAGAGCTTCATCTTCTCGTCGAGCTCCAAGTCTCTAATCGTGATGAATAGGGGGAAGAGGGAGGCGAGGGACGCGTTCGAGGGGCTCGATTCGCTGGACGAGGAGATGGATGAGAGGGAATTGATTGAGGATGCGAGCGCGTACAGACCGGGGCTTGATATCACGGGGGCGGAGCTGGTGAAGGTGATGAATTGGAGGAGGAAGGAAAGGGTGGAGGCGGTGGGGGAGTGGCGGGCGAAGGTGTATGAGATGCAGAATGTGGTGTTTAGCTTTAAACGTTGAAGGCGGTGGAGATGGATATTGGAGAGGAGAGGGTGATGGAGTTGGAGCTGGATGAAGAAGCAGAGGAAGGGTACATTGTGGCTGAGATACCAAGCATACCCGCGAGGCACAGTTGTTATGAGCGGGGGAGAGAGGAGGTGGGGGTGGAGGTAGTGAGGAGTAGTAGGAGGAGCTTGGATGTGGCGCCGCCACCGGTGAGGAGGGAGGAGAGGCGGTGGGAGAATGCCGGGGTGGGGAGAGGGGGAGTAGTTATTGGCACGAAGAGGAAGGAGAAGGAGATGGTGAAGAACTTGAGGCCGACCGTCTGGCTGACGGAGGACTTCCCGATGAAGACGGATGAGTTGTTACCGATTCTTGATATACTCGCCAACAAAGTGAAGGCGGTGAGGAGACTCCGGGAGCTGATCACTACAAGTTTCCGCCTGGAACTTTTCCGGTGAAGGTAAAAAATTCGACCAAATTTGGGAAATTTTGATGATGTTAATTGCTCTTTACTGATTTTCATTTTCATTATATATGTGAAGGTTATTAGAAGAAGAGAATCATGTGAAAGAATCAAAGATATGTTTTTGATTACTGAATGACATGGCAGCAAATGTTTTGAAAGTGACTTGAATTTGTCTGGTAGGTAGCTAAAAAGAGTTGACAGGGATGGAGAGGACATGGGAATTGTCAACTTGCAAGGTTTCTAATAGGAAAATGCAAGTGAAGAAGAGGTGCATTATACATGAGAGTAGCTACTAAAGTTTGAAATCTAATTTGGTGGGAAGAAAATTTCTTATTTTCTAGGTTTTCTGCAGGTGGATAGGATGTGTTTACTGATGGACAGATGATAAGATAACTAGTGGGAAGATTCAAGGCAGTGCCTTATAGAGAGGTTGGGTGGGGGTTGAGGTTTATCCCGCTTGAGGTGTGATGAGTAATGAGACTGAAAATATAGATAATATTGAAGGGCTAGAAATTTTTGTATTTCAGAATATTGATAGGATCCAAACCTTTTTGTTTCTGCGCACTAACTAAAGAGGGCAAAGTGTATAAAATAAAACTGTAGTAAGGTGTCTCCGAGATGGATTTAAATCGTTAAACTCCCATTTTACCAGCCCTTTGAACCACTTGATTTCCCCTTTACACACAATGCATGTGTAAATATTGGAGGGGTGTGGGTGTGTGCGTGGTGATTTGGTAGCGAAATTTTTGTTCCAGTCTGAATTTCTTGATTTCCACTCCCTAAGACGTCTTTTCTATAATCCTTCGCAATGTTTTTTCTACCTTTGTTCTTTCAATGTAAGTCCATTCATGATAATATATTTCCTCTATAAACCTATTACCTGTTCCTTTGGCTTGCAATGATCTCATATTAGATGTATTCTGGGGCTATAAAAGATTTGCAATAGAAACTGATAGTCTGTCACTAGTCATGAAAAGACCATTGTATTCAAACAAAAATTTGCTTGAAAGAAGAGAACCGAGCAAATTTATATTCCCTTTTGCCGCGCAGTCCATGCGACATGATAGTATAGTCTGTGGACCCCCAGCTTGATATGAACTCCTGTGAGCCCTTGCTTTCCATCACACTGTCTAACTCGATACTTCTAACATATCCTTATATGGAAACTTTTGTCCTAGATATATATCAAAACTCATATAATATTACATTTAAATTCGGAACTGCAGACATATACACACGTTGACACACACATGCATACATAGATACAGAGACAGGGAGGGAGATACTGGAAATTCGTCCTGAAATCTATAATAGAGACATTTAACATTATAAATTTAAGTATGTTTTCTACATATGAAATGGAACTGCAAGTATGCACAAATGCATACACGAAAACACAGAGAGTGAAGGAGGAGAAAATTTAGCATTTAACTTTGATTCTAGATCCAAGTAGATTTGACTTTAGATTAAAATACGCTACTTAGGGTCTATTGACCACTCATTTAGGGCAATTCTTTGCAATATCTATCATCTGCCTCTCATCATTAAACTGCAATTTGATACCAATATTCAAGTGTTATGTGCAAGTAGAGTTTCTCAAGATAAGAATCTTCTTTTAACTTTAAGTTCTTGAAACAAAATCTTACATTATATGAAACTTTCTTTTCTTTATTCTTTCCCTTTCTCTTTTTTATATCTCATCATCCTTCAACATTGTACTGAAACTGATATACCAGTTGCAAATCAAGCTTCACTAACAACATCCTGCTGAACATCCTGCTGAGAGCTCAGATGAGTTCGTACACGTATAAAACTCTGAATGATGGAACCTTTATCTCTGACTGATGCAGTCCATAGGCTCTTGTAGCTAGTTTTGTCAAGTCTAACAAGGAATTGAAGTCCTCTTAAGTAATTTCTCCGAGTTTTTGAAATGTTTGTGGAGGAAATTTGTTTCAACTTTTTTTTTTTTAAAAACAGAGAATGTCTATTCAGTTAACCAAAAGTGCCTAGAAATCCTCTGAATAATCGTTGATATGGTTTGATGGTAGATATTGGATGTTAGTTAGCATAAAACTGAATGCTTCTCAAGAAAATGTGTCACCGATGAAGCAGAACCTGCATCTCCAAGGCAAAAGTTGCATTTCTGAGTATGTTATCTTCTATACAAACCTAAAGCTTCACTTGAGAAAATCAAGTATAACTTGTATTTCCCTCAAATACTGACATCTACATGATATGGGCTTAAATCCCAACACTCCTTTTTAACTGAACTCATTAATTCACTCAATCTGGACTCTATTACCACATTTGATTAGTTGCAAGATGCACATTTCAACATATCCATCAAAGGATATTTGGATTAGGGTCAAAGCATGCAAGTTTTTTATGCTAGTTTAAGTAGTTGTATAGCATGAGGCATCAGTAAACCTCTGCAATTGTTTTAAAATTGTCATATGGATATTCAAATTTGGTCCCTCGTACTGAGGCAATTAAATTTCTGCAGAGGTTGTAAAATTCAAGTTTAGATGTACAACTCAATGGGTGTTTATTCTTTTGACTAGTTTTGCTAGGGAAGTTGCAAAACGGTTTCTGAGAGGTTATGAGCTTATCAAACTGGCAACCTGCATTTGTTTGAACTGTCAATTTCATGTGAACCATAACGAAGTCAGTATTATGCCCTTGCATGAGAAATGCATTGAATGCTGGATTCTTCAACTTAACTATAGGATTGAACCTGTAATTTCAACTTATTAAGGTACTTTGAAGAATGTTATTTCAATAAGCAGACGGTTAAATCATGCCCTGATGCTGATAATGAAGCTTTTTTATGTCTGAGTAGTTATCATTATCTAACTCTCGCTTTGCATCCCCGTAAAACTTTAAAATCATACTTCTAGATTGCTGAAGTAATATTTCCTTGTTTTTTTGGCTGCTGCAGGTGTCTATTCCATTGTACCTACTGTAAGAGTTGTCGTCACTTTTACCAAGTTTGTTGATCTCCAGACAGCAGGAGAGTTCTTCACACCACTCTCAAGCCCGAGGCATTTGTCTCTTCCTGAGGAAGAAGAGCACCGTAAAGTAGAGAACGGAGCTCATAAAAACTCATGGCTGAAGTGGGGTAGCAGTGCGACCAAATCCTTTATGGCTCGATCAAAATCCATAAGCCTGTCTCAAGTGGTCAACCATGTCGACCCTTTCTCCATTCCAAGCGATTACACTTGGATCAGCATCAAGCACAGGAATCAGAGCGCGAAGAAGTCCAGGGCGAGGAAGGGGAAGCAGAAGAGATGGGGTGTGACATCCCGAAGTGTAATTAGTTCACTCTGGCCGTCTCGTACTCTAATACTAATTGAAGAATGCTTTCAAAAGTGATGATCTTTCCATAGAGAAAACGGCATTTAACACCTACAGCTTGCCATTGGGAGTTTCTACTCCTCCCTATTGGTGTCCTGAAATGTAAACCAACAAGAGTAGAGTGGAAGATTAAGTAGTGTAATATAGAACTGGGTTTTGCTCGGGGATTTTAATATTTTTTCTTGTCCCAACTCCTAATGCTACTGTCCTCTCGCATTCCCTGGTCTTGTTCTATTATAGAAGTTTGTTCGAGGATTTTTTTTTTTTTTTTAAGTAAAAGTTTTTCTTTTTTTTTTTTGAAAGAATTAAGTTTATTTACAGATACAGAACACGAAAAAAATTAAGTGCATTATTTTACACTTTGGCATAAATTTGTATTGTTTAAATTTGAGTTGGACAAAGTTGCACTTTGACAACAAATATTATTATTTTTGATTTGGTGTTGTATGGAGGTTTGGTTTTGTTGCTTAAACTGGGATATTTGGGACTCAAGTAAACTCAAAGAAGCAGTAAATATGGAGTGTGCAATGCATGTAGGTTGGTAGACCCTCCCGATATTCTTTTCTTGGGTCTGGTTTGAGTTTGGGAGGGAGATTTGAGTCCAAAAAACATTTCTTTTGTTTTTTCAATGTCTTGATTAAATGATTAGTTAGGATTTGATAGTTCCTTGGCAATAATAGGAGTTGGAGGCTATAGTTGTTTTCTGGGGGCGTGGAGATTGGCTTTTCTTTAGTTATTTTAATTTCATGTCAATTCTTTGTCTGTTTGATAATAAAAGGATAAATTGGATATGAGAAGTCCTAATTTTCAGTCCCAGTACAGGTTTTTGTCAAAAGAAGGAAAAAAAAAAGGGGGAGAGTTAAGAGAAAGAAACAAAATTATAAAGGGAAAAAGGAAGGAGGTTTGCTAATTGGTTGAACAGAGTTTAATAATGCACTTAAATAAACATAAAATTTTTTCATGTAATCAACCAAACATATATATTATTTAATTAATCCATCCCAAGGAATTATATAA